>MJUT01059828.1:730041-755662 GCA_002080005.1 Gigantidas platifrons | reverse complement strand
AATTTTTCAGCTATATTCAGGACGAGAATAATTTAAACGCCACAGGACTCGAAACAAGGAAATGTGATGGGTAGGGACGAAGAATTTTGCCAGTGCAACAGGTCTCCTATGGACCACTCATCATGAGCATAATGCTCATGATGAGCTGTTACACTGGATTCTTTAACGTGCGAAGAGGGTGGCAATCTCTCAACACGGGACCTCAGTTTTATTTACGTCTCATCCGAAGGACGGGTTGGTTGTCAATTTATACATCCCACACAACAGACGGACGCCCCTTCAAGCCGAAGAAGCCCTCTGTCCCATTTCTATACCCCGGAGTTCCCGCGGGGTTGACCCCTTTTAGAGGACTAGTGCCTCTAAGACAGAGAAACCTTAAAACTTGAAATGAAGCTTTCCTTTATTTAAAGTTGGTGGCAAACACGTGGTGGCAAATCGTGGTTTTCATAAATAATTAATTAAATAAATACACATGTTGATGTATGATAGACTGTTGATGTATCATGTAAATGTAATGAATTACTACCACGAGTTTCCAATCGGGTCACAGGGACTTGCTCCCAGACAATAAATTTGCACCATTGAAGAATATTTTCTTACTGTCGATCTGTTACCCACTGAACAAAATGGGTAACACATGTATGCATTGATACATGATGATCATGAACTGTGTAGTAGAATGGCCGTGATTATGACGCAAGGGTTATTTCATTTAAAACGTACACGTAACGTTGATGCATTTATGTAGGATCTTGGAATAAAATAGAAGGTAAATTTCTAATAAAAAAAATACTTACAACATTAATCATGTAAAACTTCTGTGTACTCGAGTCTTGACGTAACTTTTATCATGCATCGCCATGTTTTTGTACAGGTATATAGTGTCAAATGCAAGCGCAAAATGATCACGATTTCCGGAAAAGTAGCATAAGCCCCGCCTCTTGTAAACAGATTGACAGTTCACCAAAAATCAAGATGCTTGAAAATTGTTACGTCTGTTTCTATAAATTTATAAATGGCATTATTTCGTATTTACTATTCTTTCATAACGAACATATAATTATTTAATATTCAGTACGTCAGAGTATAGATTTATTAAAGTCGTACAACAATGGTATTNAAAAAACAGACGTCTGCGTCATGAAAATATTACATTGTCATAAAATGTCATAAATTTATGTTGCAAAAAAAAAAAAGGACTGCCTTAACATGACTGCGAGATTGTTATAGTAAACTCGAAATATGATATAATGCATTTAAATTACATTTTAAATTATTCACGGCGTCTCAAATATCGGGAAAACCGGCGGAATGTTATATCTTATTCTACATACTGTAAAACAAGAAATGTAACAGATAAACTAAAATAGTCCATCAGCTAGTCCCAGAAAAATATTTTGGTGCTGGATACCCCTGTAGACCGCATTTTAGTACAACAGTCGGCCCTTTAAGGGTACCGCAAAATAGCAGGAAAAAACAAAGTCAAGCATTCCCATCAGTTAGCGTATACCATTTCGGTGAATTTTCTTCGGTAGTCATTTATATATGTTTATTTTATGTCATTTATGATAGAATTTAGAAAGATAATAACCATACAGATAATAAAGACCACTTTTTGTTGTGACTTCTGATTTTTTTGTATATAGTTTTAACTGTACCATGATATGCCGAAGGGTTTTTAGTCGTCTTGGACATGCGTCAGTGCACAATTACACTCAAGATGAGTGGGAATTTCACATTTTCATCTTTTTTTTCTGAAACCACGAAACAGATTTGAACCAAACTTGGCAGAAATGTTCATTAAATGGTCATATACAAGATTTTTGTTTTTTGCGCTGATCGGAAAACTTTCAAAATTATGTCCTGTGAACCCAACCTCCATCCAAGATGGCCGCCATGAGCAGACATAGTTTTAACATGGAACCCTATGGGATTTGAATAGTAACTTTGATGTATTCGGCATGCAGACATTCTTAAGAGGACTTAGTTATGTCAGGTGAGCGATACAGGCTCATCTGAGCCTCTAGTTTTATTGCTCGATTCTTCAAATTTGCAGTAAATACAGTAGTAGGAAAAGGGGGGGGGGGGTCTTTTACATTAACTTTGTGTTCAGGAACCTGGAATCAAACCATCAGTTCTTTTTCCTCAAACTATGATTTCACGTTTTAGTCTTCTTCCTCGTCGTCACTTTCACTATCTCTTTCTAATAGAGAATCTCTTTGATTCTTGTTTTGGTAAAGATCAGAGCATCTGCAGTCAACCTTGTGACATACAAGAACAACGTTTTGTGGCGCAGTGTGTTTTACACCCACACCCAATTAGCAGCATCAGTGCATCAGATGCAGGCTGCTGGTCCATCCAGTTTACAGACAACATATTTTTCTCTATCATCCATCCATGTTTTTCGGCTTTGTAGACATAATATCGACTGACGGGTACGTTACCAAACGGCTGATTGACAATTTGCTCCTTGTGTTTCTGCAAAGCGTCTTTTGTAGTTGGTAGCTGATGACACTGGGTGTTTTTACATCCCGCACAACCGACGGACGCCCCTTCAAGCCGAAGAAGCTCTCGGTCCCATTTCTATTCCCCGGGGTTCCCGCGGGGTTGGCCCCTTTTAGAGGACTAGTGCCTTTAGGACGAAGAAACCTGGTGCCTATTCTACCCCCGGCACACCCTCTGGGAGGGGGGGGGGTGAATTATGTTTATGTATTCGATTAAATGATAATGTTTCATTACCTTTCTGTCATTTTAGATCTTTTTGGGAAAAAAAATCTAGCTTTTTTTGTTTCCTCATTTTCTCCTTTGATCTCCTTTCTCCCACCCTTTTTCTCCTTTCTCCCACCCTTTCTCTCCTTTCTCCCTGTCTCCCTTCCCCCTGTCCCCCCTCATATCTACGTTTTATTCCTATTTATTTATATCTAAAGCTAATATTTGTAAATGGATATTATTTTTCGTCCTGGGTGATTATTGTTTAACGTCAATTTTTCAGCTATATCATTTTCAATGAGATATGATGAGATCCACTTTGTACTAGACCAACATCCTTTGTTGGATATTTTTATAGTGCTAGCTCACTGGAACAACCGACCACTTGCACACATTATTCTGATTCCGAGCCAACCAGTCTAGGCTCTTTCTTCTTACTGTTGCGTGCTCAGGGGAGAAGCAACAAATGCAAATTTTAAAGACTCTGGTTTAACCTGATCGAGACTCGAACTCACAATCTACCACACTCGAGGCGAACACGCTAACAATTACACCACCAATGCGGCTATTGTATATAGAGATCACAAGACGTGTGTACATTTTGTATATTTGTATAAATTACTGCAGCATCTATACAATATTAGTGTTGATTGATCCAATATTGACTTGGTTGATCATTAGGGATGGTTTGGTTTTCAATAGATTTTGTCCAGACCAATACATGTACGTGCTATGCTCAAGAGCTGCAATGTAGCAATTCCATGAAGGAACATCCGGGTATGCAAATATAACTCAGTTTCGCTCGAATGTTGATTGATTACTGTTTAACGGCAAAACGAGAAATATGGTAGATAAAAGGTGGGCATTGGACGAGCTTTTGATCTAACGATTTAAGTGAGTGAGTGATTGTTGCTTAGCGTCCACTCAGCCATTCTTAGTTGTATCATGATAGTCAGAAGTAAGAAGACAAATGACGGATGGGATTGGTAAGTTTTCTCTAATATCGCACAACAAACGACCACTCCTAGCAAGTTGTCTTTTACGAGAAAGGAACATGATAACCTCTAAATGCAATACACCCCGGGAGTTGTTTATTGTTTTCGTACCCCACAACAAACGGACGCCAGATTTGGAGGGATTATATTCCTCAATTAAGAAACTTACTCCCAGGTTCTTCTCAATGACCAGGTCGTATTTAATTAAATCGTCTTTCAGTAAAGCAATTTGTGAATGATTCAATTTGAATTTATAAATTTCCATTTTCATTTTTTTTTATATCTTCATGAATACGATCTCCAAACCGCCATACTATATTTTCATAAAACTTATTGTAATGTTCGTGTTTTATTTTCATACTCTCCGAAATATTATGTTTTGAAACGTGGCAAATTGTGTATGCACGTGGTACACAGATGTAAATATGGTTGATGCTTTATCAACATAGTATTGACATGGAATGGACATACGGATACCATCAGATATTTATTAGATTGATTGTTTGATTGATTTTTGGTGTTTAGCGCCACTTTCAACAATATTTCAGCTATATCATGGCGACCAGTTTTAGTGGTGGAGGAAGCCGGAGTACCCAGAGAGTTCCACCGACCATGGGCAAGCAACTGGTAAACTTTATCACTTGCGGCTGCGAGTCGAGTGCACCATTTTTTGTAATTTACAAAGCCGGGCACGAACCCACGCTGTATTGGTGATAGGCTTGTATGAGTTGTTAGATCCAGCGACCTAACTCATTGAGCCACCCAGGCCCCGATATTCATTAGAAAATATATAACATAGGTTTATAGTTGTTCACCTCTGAACGATCGTTTGTTGCTTCCATAAAGACAACGGTATGTCAGCGATATTCATGAGAACACATTTTCAAGCAATAAATCCCGTAGATAGGTGATAACGTCATGATGCCAAAAAGATGAAAAATTGAGTCGTAAATTTTCGACAAGCAACAGGCCATTATGAAATACCCATAATAAACATTTGCAAGTTGTCTTGTGAAAAAAAAAATACTATGAAATTCTGAAAACACTTTAACTCCCGCTGTTTATAGCTAGTTATTATTTCATTTCCCTTACATGACCAGCAGGTTCCCTTTTTGGTTGGTAAACACCCAGCAGCGATGAAGACAGATCTTATTTATATACTTTGATGCCACTTCGCGAGGAGGTAATATTTGGTAATACTTAAAGAAAGAACTTGTACTGATAATCATCGTAGTTCTTCAGAGATACAGATAATGCTGATGAATTCACAAATTTGAATGATAAACATACTATTCCAGTTTACATCTCGTCCATATGCACGGCACATTATACCGACTGTCTACGCACCTACGCAAATACCCTACTGACTCAAGTCAAAAATAAACTTATGTTTTAGCTTCAGCTAATATCGATAGATACAAGAATTACGTTGTAGTGTTTAACGCCACTTTCAACAATATGTCAGTTATATCGTGGCTGTCAGTCTTCATGGAGAAGGAAACTAAGAGTACCTAGAGAAAACCTCATTCCAACCGACAACTGACAACAAAACTGGTTGCATAGGTAGTTGTTAATCCAACTACCATACGATCACGACTGTCCCAATAGACGTACAGATTGTGGTCATGATGGTCAGAACAACAACGAAATTGTTTCTTGCAATTGAGATATACATTAATAGATAAGTAGATTTAAAAAGACATGGGTGGCCAGTTGATAATGGTATAATAGTTACTGATATTGCACTCCATATCAGTAGCTATTCTGTTTATTGCATTGAAGACCAGAATCTGACACATACAATATAAATGCAGAGACATTTTTAATCAGGATCATTGGTTTCCCTAGGCGTTATCACCCTCGTTATTACCTAATTTGAATTGACTACAACAATTGTTTGAATGGTGTTCAACTTATAATGAGAAATAAAATGAGATTATAAGTAACATTGTAATTTATTAAAGCGTAAGCAGACAAATATCCGTGTATAGACCAGTAGTACCAGTCTATACACGGTTTTAGGACCGGTCTATAGCAGCATTCCGGTCTATATCGCGGAATAGTGAAGGTCACGTGGAGAGTGTTCAGCCAATTAAATGTATGATTTTTATTCTGATATTTAAGGTTGTTTACTGACTACAAAACCTAACTGCATATTAATATCACTAATTATTAACGGCGTGCCAACCAAATCAGAATAATGCTTTAACAAATAAAACTTTTAAATGATTGGAGTATATCTTCAATTATTTTTAGAGAAAATTTTCATCAACGGATGATTTATTATTAAATGTCCCACAATACATTAGGACAGTAAAGTTCTGAGTAAATACCTCTCTGATGAACACTTATGGAGGTCCTTGGAAATTATCAGTTATGATAATACCAAGATCACGGAGATATGTAAACGAAACCTCTCCCTTGTTTATCGAATATTTTAAAACACATTACCTGTGATTATTTTTCTGACAAATGGAAAAATAAGATCCTTAAATGTTTTGAAATTTTTCTAGTTTGGTCACTCTATAATAAAATGGGTAAAAGTATTCTACAATAATATAATCTCAGCAGTTATTCAAGGCGGTAATTTATCAGATGTTCTTTAAATATAGGACGCTGCTGTAGACAAACAACCGTTGTCACCTTACCATTTTATACTCTGTGCAGAAATATTAGCCTATAAAAATTAGAAACAATAAAAATGAATTCAGGTATCAAAGTAGAATATAAAATCTATCAGATGATACATCACTGATTTTGGATGGTTCCGAAGAACCTTTGAAAGAAAACTTACTAGAATTAGTCTGGTTTGCAAAATTATCTGGATTAAAACTCAATTATTCTAAAACGCAGGTAATATCGACTGGCACTCAAAAGTACAGTGAGGTAATTATATGTGCAAATATGAATCTTTCATGGGGAGAAACATCAACTTTTAATCATTGTTTTTAAAGTAGATCTTGATAGAATCATCAAATTAAGTTATGAGAAAAAAATCCTTCAGATAAAAAATATAATCAAGCAATGGTCCAAAACAATTATTGGTAGAATTACTGTTGTAAAAAGTCTGTTGTTGCAGGTATGGAATCATTTATTTATGGTTAACCCATATGAAGACATATTACATATAGATTATGACATGACATTTTCCATATCGGTCCTGGTATCATCCCGATACTCACATATCAGCCCATGGCCAGTAGCCCAAAAAGTTATGTTTTCCGTACAAATATGTGATAAGAACATATATGACCTTATACATACTTTCATATGAAATTCACCAGTTCATATGATTAAAAAAGAAGTATTACAAGAACATATTTGAAATGATGGACTGTTTGATCAATTGCTTAATATCCAGCGGTAAATATTACAAGCATATTCAGGACGAGAACAAGCTCAACAATATCAACATATATATAGAAAAGAGACCAGAGTGGGGTAACCGAGGCAACGAAATACTCACGTAAAATATACGAATAAAAAGCGAAATTCTCAAAATGTGCAATCTTTGAATACACAGAGACTGAACGAGTGATTAGTTATTTAACGCTAAATGATCAATTTTGTCTTCTATATCATATAGCAGGAATAAGTTACATTCAATGAAGTGATGATAATTCTCAATTAGTACTAGACCAACACTTATTTTGTCTTCTATATCATATAGCAGGAATAAGTTACATTCAATGAAGTGATGATAATTCTCAATTAGTACTAGACCAACACGGTTAATTGTATCTTCATAGTGATAGCTCTCTGAAATAACAGTCCGCGGGTAGACATGTCACTCCACTCGAATACATTATCCTGATTCTGAGAAAACCAGTTTTTACCCGTACTCATTAAAGCTGTGTGTTTAGCGGAGAAGCAGCAAATACTAATTTTATTGTCTTTGGTTTGACAATGACCTTGGTTCAAACCCACGATTCAGGCATTTGAAGCGAACACCCTAGTCATTACACAACCGATGTTGAATACACAGAACTCACGTTCAAATTAAACACAGAACACATGTTCTCTTATCTACTTGACAAAAACAAAATAGTAATTACGATATTTAGTTCTTCAAATATACGTGTATTGTAAACATTGTCCTAATATTGTTTCAAAATGTTAATAATTTAAATATTGAAATATCAATTTTGAAATTAATATAAACGCTGTCAGACTACAATGTGTTTGTCATTTCCCAGATACATGAACCTGTAATCAATTGTAAGAGTTTTGACGACTACTTTTGATAAGCAGATCTTCAAAAAATTTGAATTACTTTATGATCAATAGATATGAGTATTTAAAATTTAGTGATATCAATAATTACAATGCAGTGCAGAATAATGGTTCGGTTTACCTTTATAGACGTTAACGAATACTGAGGGGGTCATAAAAATGGGCAATCCAGGGAAACTGGCAACAAGACGAAAAAACACAACACAATATGTGTGGATACCACTATACACAAACAAACATAAATAACGTAAATAAGACACGATCGCGAGCCATCCTACAAACAACTGTAATCTCACTCCGAAAGATTGATTGATTACTGGTTAACGTTAAGTGAGTATTAATTCACAAATATCCATTGTGTTGTCTGTTCTTCTGCGATATACGGATTCTGATTACCCCTTAGGTATCTTCAAATTCTTCCATCCCGAGAACAAGATTACAGAAAACGAATTATTTTAGTATGAACCTATATGGATCGATGGTTTGGTTTGCCAGGTGGTACATTGAGATGGTGGATATGGTCAGAAATGTTTTACTTGCAACGGGCCATCAACGATATCTCTTAACAAACTGTTGAACATTATGAAGTTGTGAATTCGAACCCCCGCTCAAGATGGGGTGTAGTTGATGCTACATTATTTGTCAGTGATTTGCGACAGGTCGGTGGTTTTCCTCGGGTACTCCGGTCCTCCCACCAGTAAAACTTACCTCTAAGATATAACTGAAATATTGTTGAAAGAGGCGTTAAACACCATAAAACTAAACCCTACAATAAACGACCCGTCCTAAAGAGAGAGAGTTGGGCATTTGATTAGTTCTGGACAACAAGTGGATAGTAATTGTTGGGGGTGCGAATGCTAGATCTGATGGTACGAAGTCTCAGATGTCGGATGTTTCTCGATTGTTACGAAATAATGTATACTAAACAAACCTATAATTATTAGCGTTTTAGTAATTACTGAATTCATTACTCTATATAGACTACTTTAATAACGCTTGAAATATTGTCACAAGTAATTTACTAGTCCTCCAATTTTTTCATTGGCCCTGTTCCACCATCTATAAATTATATAAATAGTAGTTCTTTGTCATCCCTATCTGTTGTTATTTCACTGAATTTATTTACAAAATCAGTTGGTCATAGCACTGTACTGTCTTTCTACTTTTTTGGTAAAGTTAAGTTTTCTTGCAAGCTTCAACAATTATAGACTGAGGTGTTACAAATTTTTACAATTATACAAGTATAAAATGTTCTAACAATTAATTTACAGTTCTTAAATTATGTAATTATTAATAAAACTACGGTTCTCCTCCCTCAGGCATAGGTGACCATAGCCGGTTTTTTTGGCTATCCATGTGAGGCACTTTGGCTTTATTGTTCCCAAAACCTTCAATTATTTAGCTTTCCAGTCTTTCGATTTTGAGCGGACTTGATGAAGATTGTTCCAGTAACGTTAAATTTGATACCTACGTTTCTATTATTCAGCTTCTAACAATTATACTGACATTACAAAACCTAACGACTATACAAGTATTGCAATTTTGTTCTAAAATTATAAAGATGCTATAATATACATGCATTGTAAATTATTGAACTATATTTTATCTATATCTGGAATTTTGTTTCATGTAAACTACCACGTAATGCATGCACTTTACGTTCAATATTTAATTAATCTAGAAGAATTCCAGAGATTACCAGCAAGAACAGATACGTATAAGAGGTTTATTTTTAGTATAATATTAAATATAAGTTATAACATTAATATATGAACAATTTGAAGGCTCCTCACATACCTTTGAAGGAATTTAAATGTCCTGTAATAATATTGTACATAAATATATACGTTAATTGTTGAATCATGGTCCGGATGTCAATTGGAGAAATTAAACATCAGATACTCGCCAAGAACAATATAACAATTTCAAGGAAATTTCAAATTACACGCTGTCTTGATTCTTTATAGTTTTTGAAGTCCATAAATCAGATGTGTTGATGACAGCATAATCCATTTTCCAAACATTTCCCATCATATTATCGCTTAAGGAAAATCAGGACAACTTTGGTAAACAATTGCTTATTTGGTTTTCTGGGCAACTCCTAGATTAAAGATAAATAGCCGTTGGATATTCCCACCAATATCAATATTATGTAAGCTTGTGACTCGAAAATTGCAAAAAAAGTACAAAAAATCTAAGTTCAAGTATTGGTTGTATTACGTTAGGCGGGAAACATATAAACTGTATTAATCTTTAAAAAACAGTTAATCAAACATGTAGATATTATTCATATTGTGTCATATATTGTACATAAATGTTTGCTGTTTTTGTGTTTAGCAAGTAAATAAATAATGGAGTGGGGTAATAAAATATAGTTAGAAGATACCAAAGGGTTAATCAGAAGCCATAAATCTAAGATACCAAAGGGTTAATCAGAAGATACCAAAGGGTTAATCAGAAGATACCAAAGGGTTAATCAGAAGATACCAAAAGGTTAATCAGAAGCCATAAATCGAAGAACAGACAATACAATGACCAACAAAAATGGAAAAAAAGATAAACAATATTATACAAAACACTATACACAGAGAGCTAAAGAACCCACGAAAAACCGGGAGTGAGCTCATGTGCTCCGGACGAGTGAGCATTTCCTGCCCCACTAGTATCGTGTTACTCTTGTTACAGACCCGTTGATGTGCCATGAACGCGGAAAGGACCGGATTGTGATTACGACCAACGAAGCATCCATTGTTATTTGTGACACAGATATTATGTAATGTTTAACCAGGCCATGTTGACGACAGTAAATCCTTCGAAGTACACTTCAACTACAGCTTTCATTTTAGCAGCTACCATCTATTTCGGAAATCATGATAGGAACCATCAGCCCTGTGAGCTATATAATCCACATGCAGGTGCTGTTGGAATGTTACTACGTATAAATGGAGAGTTCACAATCTTTGTGACACAGAAGTTGTTTATGTATAAGAAAAGTTTGAAGATTCTGGGTAACGGTTTATATATGTATAGGTCTAAGAATCGTGTGTAACGTTATTAAACAGCAATGTTAACTGTGATGACAAATCCGCTAGACACACGGTGTTAAATCTCTTGCCGTTCTGAATAGTTATACAATAGCCATGGAATCGGTGATAGACAGCTGAGAATATGAAAATCCATTTCATACAAGAATACTTACCTGTTTGATAAATACTATTATTATTATCTTTATTTACCAATGCCATACAACATAATTATAGGCATACATATATACAATAAATAATTCATCAGATAATGATACAATACAAATACAATAAATGGCTATAACACAAAAAATAAACATACAAATACAATAAATAAAATAAACATACATTAATGATTAAGACAGAAGTTTGAAAATAAAGTTATTGTGTTTTTAGAAATTTCATAGCCAGACATTTCTGAGTTTTGTAGCATTAAAAATATATTTACCAAAATTACATAATTCTTTGGTATTGGTAACACTTAATAGTTGCAATATTTTATATTTTGTAAACACACATTTGTAACAATACACTGATAAAAATAATAATTTGATGAAACACTTAATACAGCATCAAATTCCTGGTTGGCAATATCGAGCAATCTTTGTTTAATCGAAAATATGACATTCTTAGACCGCATTGCTTGTGAATTCCACAAATCATTTAGACCAATATTACACAATTCTTTACGTATATTACAAACCCAGTTATTCATAGTATTTGGAATTTTTAAGCACATATCATAAAAAAATCATAACAGCCTTTCAGAATACAGTTATTGGCATTTAATCATTTCATCCAAAACTTAAAAATACGTATTTTTCTAGTTACAAACAATGGGTATCTACCTAATTCATAACAACCCATTATATTCGGTGTACTTGTTTTGACATTTAAGATACGTTTACAATAATTGACATGAACTTTTTTCAATATCTGGTGCTTTATGAAAGCCCCATATTTCACACCCATAACATAATTCACTACTAATATATGTGTCAATTAAGGATAACAAAGTATGATGATTGACCATAAATGGTTGAGTGTTTTTATCAAAGCAAAGACCGCCTTTCTACCTTGCTCAGCAACATGCTTTTCAGCCACAGAAAATTTACTATTGAAATTGAGTACAACACCTAAATATGTAAAAGTGTTTACAGTTTCTATTTGCAACCCATTATAGTACCATTTTTCATTGTCACTGAGTATACCCCCATTTCGAAAAACGACAATTTTAGTTTTGTTGATATTTACAGACAATTTCTATTTTTCAGTATAATTATATAATTTATCCAACATATCTTGTAAATCCTCTGCAGTCTATGAAAAATGACCATGTCATCTGCATACAATATCAAAAACAGACTTAATTCTTTTAGCTCCAGAGAATCACAATTGTGATTGATAAAGTCCATTTCACAGTCATTGACATATAATGCGAAGAAAATCGGTGAAATTACTCCCACCCCCTGCATAAGACCAACGTTATTTGAGAAGAATTCTGTATAAAAACCATCCATAGAAGAACTCTGCTTCACAATATAGTTACCGCATCGATGGTGCAATGTGTAGAGCACCATTTTGCATTATCTGGTAAATTATCAACTTTGGTTTTTTGTATTGTTAAATTGGTTATGTCAGTAATAAAATTATATGTTAATCAATTGGAAAAATTATGTAGTTAAATTGGAAGACAAAAATAGCAGCGAGCCACAATACCGTACGTAACTTCCAAGTATTCCATTATATTTTGAATCCAACTGATGTATGCATTACAATTATTGATTTTCTGGTTCTATAAATGTATAGTTGACTTTTTTCTAATATTAATAGGGCTGCAATATTAACCAAACTTGAAATCCAATTCCTGTATTATCATATTTCTCGTTCCAGGAATGCATGGTTATTAATCTATGGACAAGATCTTAATAGTACGTGTCTTTCATGATATTTAACAACGTTGAGATTCAAATATTTTAAAATCCGATTTCAGGTTAAGTTGTTGTGTTTTTGTTGATTTTTTTTTATACCAAAATTGGAATTGCAATCTGTCTTATACTATAACTCATAAAAGATAAGATTTTGATATCAAATCTTGTTTACTAAGGTTATCGCGTAAACAAAACTGAACTCTTATAATCTCTATATTTTTTTTCCATAAAAATGATGTTTCCCAAAAGTAATTGTGTAATCCCCTTGCATCTAATAACTTGTCCATGATATTTTTTCGTGTTTTTTCTTTTCATATCTGCAGCCTCCATGCAAAGCTAATTCTCAACAATATTGGTTCAATATCTTCCATCTAACAAATCGTGATAATGGATAGTAATTTAGAATTTCTATCCATTATGACGGAAATCCAAAAATGATATTATTGTTTTGATGCAGTTAAGGTGAACAGGTAAATCGGAATAGATGGAGTTACGTCACTGATAAGGGAAAAATGGCAACCTGCATGTTTAGCGGGCAATTTAAAATCAATAAGATATAAACGTGCTTTGACAGCAGCCCTTGTATAATTTCCAGTAAAAAAGTCATATTTTCATTTATTTATTAGTTCTAAATTCTGTAAAACCCCACATCATCAGTTGGTTTCGTTCTCCTTTAAATAAATGTTCAAAGAGACATAACTCTATCAGACATGTTGAACTTTTAACAGTTTTATAATAATACACCAAAATTATATCTGGTTGCGGAACACCCGATGATCATTCACATAACATAGCAATTCTAATAGCTTGGTTAAAATACATAGGAAATAATGTTACCCGTAATAACATGTCATACAAACTATGGCTTCCACGTCCTATTGTAATTTGTTTCCAATAAAAAAAAAATAAAAAAAAAATTGAAAGTTGGTTTTTAGGCGAAAAACAGTATGTGAAATGCTTCTAAAAACACTACCATCAAAATTTAACCACTATCACTAATGTCAACAATGAACAATTTTCAAAATTCTAGTATTTTCATTTAATCGTGTTATATCATCAACAACAAAAATGTAACGGACAGGAGAAGAGGTTCCTAGCATATTCCCTCCACATATTTGAGATCCTAATGCCTTCTTATTTATTTAGCCTTTTTATTTAAAAGCTGTATATACGTTTTACTGTTTCAACAATGACGTAACAGTGATATATAGTATATACGTAGGATTGGTTTATCCAAAAACAGTGACGATATTGTCGATCAAAAATTACGCAAATATCAACAAAACGAACAACTACCTCTCACCTCAACTCATTGAACACAAAAATGAGGACAACGGAATATATGACGACGGAAATCCACGTCCTTGGGACAGACACAAAAATGTGGCAGGGTTAAACCGGTGAATGGGATCCCAATGTTTGTTGTTCAAGACCAACAGTTTCTCTTCCTTATCCATGACGAGATCAAGTGTAAAATGAATAAATCTAGAAGTACTGGTATTGGCCTTTTGTCAATCTGAATTCCGCCAGCCATTTCAATCACTTCGTCGATTTATAAAATCAGGGAACATATTTACAGAAAAGGCAGTCACGTTTATCCGTATAACCGATAACGTTTCTCTTACACCAACTATCTTGTTAGTAAATTGTTAAACGGTTAGCCGAACCTTTATTCGTTCGTATATGCTTTTTGATTTTATTTCTCCCAGACACATTTAAATTATTTGGCTTTCCAATCTTTCGATTTTGAGCGTAGATGATGAATATTATCCCAGAAGCGTGTCGTGTTCTAAATTCCTATATCTATGTTATCATTAGTATTGCTAACTGTTTCCAATTAAGTCTCTCTTATAAGTTCAGTGCTGATGTAATAGGTAACAACGTAACAACCATTTCAATTTTATTGTGGATGTACACAGAAACATGCACTCATGTGTTCCCGTGATCTACGTCCGATGTTCGGTTGGTGTCTGTGAATTCTGTAAGGAAGTTAATCCTTGGAACCTATGAAGTGCATGGAAAAACGTGCGTCTTTAAATATGTGTCTCTCCTGTAACTCCGCGTTACATGCCAAAATTACAAAATTAAACTAGGGTTACACTTAGTACTGATCATTTGGGGTAACATTTCTATGCAGGGTTATATAATGTCAATGACACATGTCTTTGCGCTGTTTGGAAATATTATTCAAATCGTATTGGTCATAGGTGAAGTTCACTCTGTCGAACAACGTGACATTATTCATACAATTCTATTCTTGTTTCTCTTGACCGAGCAAAACTGTCTTCCATCTTCTTTAAGATCAGGAGAAAATGTGGTATATCCAAACAAATGATGAAAATAGCCACCGATAAAAGGAAAATACTTCCGCCAACACCTATGGCTTTAGAAGATGACACTTCCGCCAACACCTATGGCTTTAGAAGATGACACTTCCGCCAACACCTATGGCTTTAGAAGATGACACTTCCGCCAACACCTATGGCTTTAGAAGATGACACTTCCGCCAACACCCATGGCTTTAGAAGATGACACTTCCGCCAACACATATGGCTTTAGAAGATGACACTTCCGCCAACACCTATGGCTTTAGAAGATGACACTTCCGCCAACACCTATGGCTTTAGAAGATGACACTTCCGCCAACACCTATGGCTTTAGAAGATGACCGTGGATCCGCCGCACCGCCAACACCTATGGCTTTAGAAGATGACCGTGGATCCGCCGCACTTTCGAGACGTCTGGTATAGGAAGAAAGTTGTCGTTTGTTTACTGATAACTTAGCTTTCAAATCACGGATTTTTGAATCTAGGTCCTTGATGTTTATTGTATTAGATATGATACAGTTGCACTGACATTTCGATGGATAATCTACAAAATAGATTGCAAAATAATGTCACAAACATTATAGGTCTGTCGTGAATGAACTGTGTCGCATTATACAACAAAGTTAAAAATAGCAGATGGAAATGTGGAAACTAAAGAAATATAATTTAAAGGGATTAAAAGATAGAATAAATGTGATAAATGTGGTTTAATTATACCATATATGGTGAGATTAGTTGTGGAAATATTATCATACTAATTTGCTGCGTTACGAAGACGATACAACAACGGTCACCTATGACTGATGGTTTTATAATATGTTGCAACTGTCTGCTCAAGTACTTATGCTTTCATACATGTACGACTATTGATTTTGTTTGTTCCAATCAAGCAGAATTTTCATAAAAATAACATTAAAATGGAAACATGTAAAACTAGATCTATTTATCTGTTAAAACTCGCAAGCGGTAAAACGATGTAATTCCGTTGTTCCACACTTGACATAAACTAACATTCAGTATTGTATTGTAGCACACTCACCAGTGGTAGAGTTTATCATCTTGCTGTCTGTGCTGTAATATGGTAGATCTGTGGTATAATCTGATGTAGTACTAATGGTGCTGGCATACGACGTAGTTGGTGCTCCTGTAATAATAGAAATATAGATATCTAATAGAGTGAGCACAAAATGTAATAACATTCATCAGGTACGAGTAAAGTAAAAATTGGAAAGTCGAATACTCGAAAAGCAAGCAAGCCAAATGACCTTAGCAGAATGACCAAAAACTTTGATTAGGATGTTTGTTAATGAGATAGGAGATGCTAATCCTTTCGTCGAATTTTGTCCGACTATCCTATTGTATGTGGCCCTGAAGCCAAAGACGCACCCGATATTCAATTGATGTATTCCATATATATATATTTTAAGTCTTGCATAATGAAATATATGTCCAAACCCTGTCAGAACAGTTGGAACCACCACATTTATCACATATTGAACGAAATACATTTCTTGGTTTGCAAGATTCATTGTTATTAATACGGACATAATCGCAAAGAGGAAGTAGTCTTGACGAGATGTCGTATTGGTCATGGTAGATTAAGACATAGTTATTAATTAAAAATGAGGAACGACAGGAATGTATTCCAATTATTAATTGAAACATGTTTTGATTGACTACGTAGATGTTGCTGAACATTCTACAGCGTCAATAGTTTATAGCAAGCGACAAAGTTTAAAATTTTTAAAAGAAATTAATTTATACACTAAAATATAGATAGATGATATAGGTTCTAATATATGGTTTTAACATTTTCAATTTTCTTTTAATTTTTTCATGTAACACGGTTGTTCATACACAAATATGTTTTATTGTTTTACGGGTTTCGTAGTCGGGGAAAGGAATTTATATCAAATTTGTTGCTTCAAAGATAAAGTAGAAATACTGAAAAGTTGACGTTAAACATCAATCAATCAATCACGGTGTTTAATTGTTAGCTATATGTGTAATATTGTTGGTATTTGTTTACATTTATAATCTGTTTTTCGATTTACGGGCTTCTCTTGAAGACTTTAGTTTCTTCAAATCATTCCCTAAGTATGTGCAAATATATTACATACGCTCGGAAAGTATTTTCTTAAAAAAAGTATTCCAAGCGTTATCGAGGGATAACATCCCATGCAAATAATGTTAAAATGTCATATAATTTATGCATGTAGCTTCCATTATTACTTCCTTTCTAATTTCTAAATCATGTCAGCTGCAAGTCAATGTTGGAAGTCGCATGTTGTAGATTTGGACAAATGGTTTTGTGTGTGTGTGGAATCGTTCTGTGCATCACAAAATATGAAAAAGTTGTATACTTACAGCTGTAAGCAGAAACATTGTATGCCGATCTGTTTGTCGATGGTTCAGTTACGTCTAAAAACGCTGCAACAAATGAAAAGTATTTATTATTTTTAGCATTACGCACCTCACAAAAAACCACTGGTGAAGTCAACTGCTCCGAAAGGGTAAGAAATTCCTGCTCCACTTGTCGCACCCGTCGTGTTACTCTTGTAACAAACTCGGTGATAAGTCATGAATGACGAAAGAACCGTATTGTGATTACGACAAGTGGAACATATCCGTGGTCATTTGTGACACGGATTCTCTGTAGCGGTTAACCAAGTCAAGACCATAAAACCTTTTGAAGTGATGACTTCAACTTAAGCACTGGGAACCCTTAGTTAGCAGTAATCCGCTATCAAGGAAATTCTGATTGGAATCACAAGCTTTGGAATATCTTATCAACTGAGAAATATATATTAATATACAGGTGCTGCTGGAATGTTGCTACATATACATTGAACGTTGAAAATTGAAATCATCTCTTTTGTCGTAAAGTTTCGTTCTTAAACGGCCCTCACTAACCCAAGTCAATATTTCTTATATTCAACATTACATAATATTCATTAAAATCATTGCCAATTGATTCTTTCAGATATTACAAGAAGGCTTCGGAAGTTGAAGAATATGTCCAACAAATTTAAATTCAAATTTCATCTGAATCTAGGCTATAACACATACTTATAGTGGACAAACCAATGAACATCTCAGTGTAATTTGATTTAAATCGGTGATACAGGTTTCAATGTAATATATGCACCAAGACTTGGAAGATGTGTTTATCTACCCATTGTTAGGCAGCTGATGTTTAAATATGAATTAATATATCTAACGATATTAAATTCAAAAAAGTGTTTTTAGCCGGAACACAATTTGTCGAATTACATTTTCTTGCGTGAAATGTTCTTAACCTAAACATTGCTCCATCCGTTTGTAGTATCTATTAGCCCATCTTCAACACCAAGTACAAAATATTGAGTCTGTTGAATATACCATATAGTAGTGCTGCAAATGGAAAACTGGATTTAATGTACCGAAAGAACATACAGCTAAATTATATATCGTTGGAAAGAGGATAATGGGGAGCATTGGAAAATTTTGTTCGTACGAATGAGAAATGGTCACGTTTTTCTAAAAGGTCAAGTCTCAAAATCAGAAAAAAATAACAATAAAATTAAATTGCCTATTTTTTCAAAAATCCTTTGCTAAACGACAACAAAATGGATATATTTTTACGATAATGTTACAAATGATACGATTGCGGTCTATTTTTATCGTTATGTTTATACAACCCATGTTAAGATGGCGTCAATCTTGAACTATCTAATTTTCCTAAAATTTAACAACCAAAATTGAAACGGTACCTACATCCAAACATGTTTTTGTACTTTCATTTGTTCTACAATAATTTGGTAGTTGATAAGTCAAAGTTATTTTCAAAGCTATCATGCGCAAGTTATTTAGTTATAGTGCCTTAATTTCCGACTTCCTTTTGACCATAAATAATGAGAATTTTATGTGCAATCAAACATTTACAATTAGCAGTCGTCCTTCTTGGAAACATTTGTTTGGTGCTCTAACGGTGCTGAAGATGGGTTGAGTAAGTCATAGAAACATTTAAACAAAAAATAATTAATTATATAAAATCGACGATGACTATAATTCTAGAAACTATATATATGAAATATCTATTTGATATCCCGTATTTGCCTTTAGTAGACCAATATTCAATTCGAGATTCATTTCTAGACGCAGACTTATTTTGGAATTATGGAATTAAAGCACATACAATGGCAAACTATGTACAGAAAACTGACGCTACAATCCAATCACACGGAACACCATAAGTTGAACAATCAGGCAAAAACACCCACAACAAACAAAAACTTAATTAAAATTAAAAATTAAACTTAACAGGTTAAAAATCTCACAAATGGAGACATCCACACATGATCTTTAAGTTTCTACAAATCCATTTTCCAAATAATAAGTTGAACATTCAGTCAAAAATACCCACACGAACAAAAACCATACAGTGACAATTGGGATACAGCTAGAGTCGTATTTAATAAAAAAAAATGTATGTATCAACTTCTTTATCACTGTCGTCTGTAAAAGTGTGCGTATTGGAATTGTTGCAAGAGAAATTTCCTTGACAGGGACAGAGTCCCGTACAAGAGAGGTTTTGTTCAAAACAAACACAACCTTTTGAACACAAAGTTTTCCCCTGACAAGTACATAGTAAATCCTGTAAGAAATCTGATGACGTTTGTCCATCAAAATAAACAGGCACAAGTCCATTTTTATTTACCCAACCAAATTGCAACGGTGACTTAACAGGAGGCTGTGCAATTGACGACGATGTCCAAATATAGACTTGAAGTGAAAACCTAAGCACATGTTGTCGAAAAGTTGCTTCACAGGGTGGTAGTTTCATTAGACTTGCATCCTTTTGCTGTGCTATTCGTGACCTCAACTTATTCAAATCACCGTGATCACATGTAAATCTGGCTTTCGGGTCATAGAGTTTTGCTACAAACTTTCGGCCGACGCCAACAGATGTTTCGATGTCATCACATGAAATTTGACTCAAGTGAACGAACTCTTTCTGGCTGTCTTTCAGTACCTTGTACATGGTTTTTATCCAACTCCAAAGAATGAAGATGTAGTGTCACACCCTGTCAGTGCATGAGCAGCAGGCAATACTCTGCATAAAACTGACCCAAGCATGCTACATATATCATGGACAGGTAAGTAGCGTCGACCGTCTTTGGTCCTGGTAATAGTTCCAGTTTGAAACCATAATTCTTTGGTATTTGAGATGGATGGAAAGAAATGTACACAAAGTACGAAAACATCTGTATCAGGGGATTTTACTATTATTATTAACATTGATTTTAACTTACCCACTGCAGCAATAGCATCACCTATTGCTAAGCACGAGCTGAACATGATATTTGACATGCCTTGACCGCGCTGTGGCTGAATTGTAATTCTGTCACCAAAGTGACCCACTAATTTTGCCTGGAGTTTTGCTGAAGGGTAGGTATCTGGCACGTCATCAGGCAAAAATGAACGATATTTGTCTAGTAAATGCGATATAAGAAATGCTTTCTTGTGCAGAAACAGGTCGTCGTGAATACTAGAAACGAGAGAACTAAAAGCAATGTCATGAACACTTTCGCCGTTGTTTTTACTCAATTTCTCCGGTTTCAAATTCAGTAAATAATTCGTTACGCATCCATTATGATAAACAGCACGTTCAATAAAACCATCACTTTCAATGATTTTCATCATTGATAAATCATTACTTTCTTCAGCACATTTCGCTATTTCCTTTACGCGGTCGCGTGATTCCATTTTGTGCAGCTTTCTGTCCTTAAATGTCTTTTTTTTTACATAAGAAACATGTGTTAATATCCACAGTGACAGTTGGTAATAGCGAGCGAGTTTGAACTTTATTAAGCTTATTTTCATATTGTTTGTCACAAGGATATTCAGCTGAATCCGTCAGATTATGCTCAACTTTAGACACTCGACAATTTCGTTTACTCGTATAAGATCGATAACAAGATGTATGATAAACAATCTTCATATCGGTAGAATATACGTTTTCGAGGCAAGTCAATTCTTGAATCACTTTCTCAAAAACGGAATCTTTGCGTGTAGACATTGCCTCTACAAAACTGCTCTTCCCAACATCTCTCATATTTACTGTCTGCTCAAGTGACACGCGTTGACAAACGATGCATTTGTCCCATGAAATGTTTTCTCTTTTCTGTTTGGGGTTAGAGGGGTCGAGTTTTACTGGACTCTTAAAACTAGCCATAATATTTTAATAAACTTGGTTGTCAAAACTAATTACTAATATAATATATGAATAACACAAATTAACAAATTCAATATGTACAATAAATTGGTGTAAAACTCCGTAGCTCAGAACTGATCACATTTTGAAACAAAATCAACTTAATACCAACTTTCTATTTCTCTAACAAAATTTAAAAAAAAAAAAAAAAAAAAACGAAAAATAGAAACAAATCAGTTATTTACAAAATACCAGTAAAAACCGGAAAATATCGTATCCAAAGGGTTCGGTTTGTGTATTACAAACAGTCGAAAATAATAACAAGTTAAACAAGCTATTTACAACAAAGGTTACTAAAGTGAAGCACTCTTTGACCTCAAATGCATTTCATTTATCATAAAGTAACAAGTAAATATAACTAGTCGTCAATATTTGCTTATGACACGACGTTTCAAAAACTTAATTATCCTCCTATTTAGTGACCGACCACAATAACACTCCTATCAATTATCGGAATGGTAAAATTTCCGCATTAAATGCAGCCATTTGACACGGAGCAGCGTTACAACATATAATTGTCTTTTTATTATAACAAAGCGCAATTTCATAACAATTGTTCAGATTATCAATGAAAATTATGTAAAAAAAATGCATAGAAAAATAACAAAATTTATTATTCTAAATCTTTAAAAAGAATCATTATCAACAGATTTGTAAAAGAAGTGATTTGGCAGATGACTGGGCAAAATTTCGACGAATTAGGAACAGATGCAACAAACTTGTGATTAACTCGAAAAATGATTATTTTACAAAATTATCGTCAAAAATTGATTCGGAATGACGTGGTAGTAAGCAATATTGGAATATAATAAAATCGTTGATGAACTATGACTCTACCGATAGCCGATCTATTCCCCCGTTACAAGTAGACGGAGATTTAATATGTGACAACAAAGAAAGAGCCAAGATTTTTAATGATTTCTTTTGTAGTCAATATGACCTTGATGATACTAATATCCCCACCACAAATATATTTCTTAGACAACAGGGAAGTCTTGGACATATGTTATTACTGAGAACGAGGTTGAAGATATACTAAAAATTTTAGACATATCCAAAGCTTCGGGACCTGATGCTGTTAGTCCAAGATTATTAAAAGAAGCTACCCAAATTTTAAAATCTCCCCTTTGTAGACTTTTTAATTTATCTCTTAGAACTGGAATATTTCCTACTAATGGGAAATGTGCCAACGTCACTCCCATTTTCAAAAAAGATTCCCCAAGTAACTATAAAAATTACAGACCTATGTCGTTAATTAGTGTAATAGGAAAGGCTATGGAGAGATGTGTATACAAACACATTCATAATTATCTACTTGACAATAATATTATTACAAACAACCAGTCTGGATTTACGAAATGTTATTCGGCTATTTATCAACTTATTAATATTACAAATGAGTTTGGTAAGGCATTGGATGAGGGTAAGGAAGTTAGGGTCATATTTTGCGATATTAGTAAGGCATTTGATAGGGTTTGGCATCGGGGTTTACTAAAGAAATTAGAGTCAATTGGTATAAGAGGGTCTCTTTTGGATTGGTTTCAAAATGATCTGTCTGGAAGGAAACAAAGAGTGGTGATCAACAATGTATCGTCTGACTGGGGTTTCATTAAGGCGGGAGTGCCCCAAGGGTCGATTCCAGGCCCGCTATTTTTATTATTTTTATAAATGACATCGTTATAGACATACAGTCTACGATTAAATTATTTGCTGGTGACACGAGTTTATATTTAATTATAGACAATCCACAAACGACGGCAGACATTCTAAATAGGGACCTAGATAAAATTCATACTTGGTCAACGAACTGGTTGGTTTCATTCAATCCACAGAAAACTGAAACCATGACCATTTCACGAAAAATTAACTATCTGCATCATCCTGACATTTTTATGAATGACACTCCTATAGCTGAGGTTCCTAATCACAAACATCTCGGACTGAATATTTCGAAGGACGGTACTCACCATACTCATATTGACTTAATAACAGAGAAAGCCTACAGACGATAAAATATTTTACGTAGATTTAAATTTATTCTTGACAGAAAAACGTTGGAAACCATATATCTGACTTACATAAGACCATTATTAGAATATGCTGACGTTATTTGTGACAATAATATAACTTACCTAGTTGATAAGATCGAGAAAGTACAAATAGAGGCCGCTAGAATCGTAACTGGGGGCACTCGGTTAGTCTCATTAAATAATCTATGCTTAGAAACAGGGTGGGATAAACTAAAGAACCGTCGGGAAATGCATAGACTGGTTTATTTTTACAAAATGAAGAACAACTTTTCGGCACAGTACTTATCAGACTTAGTTCCAGATTATCTTAATAGTATACATAGTCATAACACAAGACATTCTTCTATTAGTCCCCCTATAAGGACACGAACTTGTTGATACACGAATTCTTTCTTACCGGCTACCATACGCTCTTGGAATATTTTACCTGAACGCATCAAGTCTAGCATCTCGGTCAATTCTTTCAAATCTAATCTGAAACCCAATCATCCACAAAAACCGCCCTATTATTATATTGGAAAACGACTTGGTCAAATTCTACACTCTAGACTTCGTATGCATTGCAGCTCTTTAAACCAGCATCTTTACACAAAAAATATTGTTGACTCCCCGCTTTGTCAATGTGGTGCTATTGAAACAACAGAACATTATTTGTTATACTGCCCTCTCTACAACGTACACAGACAGCTTTTTATTGAGTCCTTTTTTGACGATCCTCTGATTTCATACACATGTATGATCACTATCGTTTTGGATCACCCGAGTTCTGTTACAAGCAAAACGTTGAAATTTTCTTGGCAGTGCAATCCTTTATTATCAACTCGAAACGATTTAACAGAAATTAGAGTTGTCAATTGAACCCACGACTTGTTTTTTGATATATGTGCTCACTTTATTTTCTCTTTATATCATATTTCTTTTCATTATTTAATTTCGCATGTAACTATATATTATTATATCAAGTTTAATTCGTCTTAATTATTAAATTAAGTCATTATAATTTCTACCATTTGAGCATATATTCTGCTTTGTAAATTTAATTTCTTCAGGAAACGGATTAATATAAGCTTTGTAACTTGTTTCTGAATCCTATTAATGATTCGTCTGAATAGTTTGTACATATTCATGCTTGTATTGTATTAATGAATTACTTAATAAAAATATGTTTACACTAAAAATGGGTATTATATTTTTTCTACATTCGTTTTCTTACTTCCGTAATATTTTTATTATGAAACGTGTTTAAATAAAAAAACAAATTAAAGCATAAAACTTTTTTCCATATAAATATAGTAATAAAACTAGTAAGTCAATATTAGTTACTTACATTAACAATAGGTGTTCCGATGGTCGATTATAACCGATAATCAGTTGGTTGCAAATGAAATAAATTGCTATTGTCCATTCAAAGTATAAAAAGTACAGTGAAAATTAAATAAAATCGTAAAATTTGTAAATTTCTGACCGAAAAGCAAATACACATTCGTGGCTATGACATGGTGCTGCTCGATCTTATACTGACTTAACAATGCTGCAGTGATGGGAAAAAATGCAGCCGTCTATCCAGGATTAAACATTTTAGCCAAATATTGTCTTGCCATTACAGCATTGTATGTACCCTCAGAACAAGTATTTCGTCTTCCGGGTCATTTAGTGAACAAAAAGAGGACTCGCCTCAGTCCTTCAAATATTGGCAATATCATTTCATTTTCTTGAATAAAAACATGGAATACTACTGTTAATAATACTGATTACTGTACACTATAAGAGTATGGGTGACAATGTTATGTATTCTGTGTTTCTGTTCAACCAAATTTATTTATGTTTGATGTTGTTTGTCATATGTTGAATTTTTCCCAGAATTTATTAGTTTGTTCACTGTCTATAGATTTATAATCTGATGTGATAAAGGCAGTCAGTTACCACTAGGTACTGTACCACTGGTCAGTCTAGTAATGAAGCATAATTCAGCCCTCAATAATATAAAAACAATACATTAATACTTTCAGGCAATAGTTTGGCATGTTTAATTTGGTCAAACAACCTTAAAATAAAGTACAAAAATGAACACAAAAAAACATACACCACATTATATGTAAGAGGTATAATGTAAAATT
>MJUT01059828.1:711162-724185 GCA_002080005.1 Gigantidas platifrons | reverse complement strand
ATTAACCTTTCAACCAAAAATGGTGGTTATTTATAACCAGACGCATTGTGACATGTTGTATAAACAAATGCAATTTAAGCATTATTTGCTGGAAAAAAAACATAAAATAAAACCATGTTGAAACATCTAAATGATATAATAAATTAAGCAATCAATCATTTTAAAATTATTCCATTGACACTTTAATTTTTATTTTGGTATGTGTGTATACCACAAATACCACTTATCAACGAAGACAAACTTTCATGTCCATTTTTGAACTGTTTTACATCGAAACTTTCCAATTGAGATATAAATAAATATAAAATCCCAATTCTAAGCCATAACCAGAATTTCAAGACAATATTTTCACCAGATCATGCTCAATTCAGCAATACAAAAATATATTCGAGCAAGGCTACATAAAATAAATGTGGCGTCTTTTCCGATTTCATATAGCTACACTTCGTTAAAGTGTCACATGGTAAATGTATGGAAAGCACTTAGGATCAAAAGTTGGGAGATATACATTTCATACATAAAAAGAAACCTATGTTCAAGTTTAAAATCTAACGAACAAAGCAATAAATGTGTTTGTGTTAATGTCTGTTAAACCTCAAATATACATATGTAACTATTGAAGAGGTCACTGACGTTCGGTGCAAAATTTATGAAACGATTATTATTTTATATAGAATAAAGCCGGACTGTCTGTTCTTGTTGAACGACACGAATATCATATAATGTAGAAAATGTGTTGGTCACCAATATACATTAATAAATACAAATAAAATCAATAAAAACAATTTATCATACATTGTATATCTTTGTCTTGAAAACTGCATTCCTATGGTATCACTGGTGATCTTCTACGCTGGCTAAATGACTATGTCAGTGATAGAAAGTAAAAGGTATTTGTTAATAATGAATGTTCAAACCCCAATACTGTCAAAGCTGGTGTTCCCCACGAATCGGTACTTGGACCCCTTATTTTTCTACTCTACATAAACGATATAACAGATAACTTGGGTAATTTAGCACGCTTATTTGCTGATGACACTTCACTATCTTACTCCGGTCGAAACTATGATATTATAGGAAATCTGACATTAATAATGATTTATCAAAATGAAACGAATGGGCAAAACTGTGGTTAGTAGATTTTAATCCTAAAAAGACTAAAGTCCTAGTTATCTGAACATTTAGACCTACGATGTAATGGGGAACCGGTCGAAATTGTAAAAAAACATAAACATTTGGGATTAACTTTTCCATCAGATTGAAATTGGACAAATCATATTGATAACATTGTAAATGCCATTTTCAAACAGGTTAATGTTCTCAGAAAACTCAAATTTACTCTTTCCAAGCAAACTCTATCAAATATATATCTTACCTTCATAAGGCCAACATTAGAATATGTTTGCGAGGTATGGGATGGGTGTTTCGAACGAGAAGTAGCAAAACTCGAAAAAGTGCAATTAGAATCAGCTAGAATAGTTACAGGACTAGCAAAATTTGCAAGTAGAGACTCTCTTTTCTATGAAACGAGATGGGAGCCTTTGTCTTGTAGACATAAATCTCGCAAACTGACAACATTTTACAAAATGCACAATAAATTATGTCCTCAATACTTGTGTAATTGTCTACATCCTACAGTATCTAGTATCAGTGATCATAATTTCAGAAACAATGAAAACTAGTATTACTCTGAGCACAGCTCACTAAGATATACACCCCGCTCCCCACATCTGTCCAACCTATTTCCATAACCAAACCATTACTGATTGTTCCGACCATAAATGAAAGGAACCCTCCTAGCTGTCGGTCGGTAGCTCTGAATGGTCCCTGTGAACCATAGTGTTGATGTCGCTATTCCGAATGTTTTTTACAGGGGTAAAATTATCCGTAGCTCTATAATTTGTCCGCGTAAAAAAAGGAAATTATAGCAGGACCATTCAGAACCACAGTTGCGCAGCTAGCGGTGGGGGTTCATGCCTGCTCAGTCTTTAGCTCTCTGTGGTATTTTTTTTATTCTTCTATCCATGGCGGTGATATTTGTCCTTGATATCTTCAAATGTTTTATACAAAATGTCTCCGTGTCCGCCATGATTCACATGGTCTGCCTTATCGGCACATCTCGGGTAATTACGCTGTCTACATCAAAAGATGATAGCGTTACAGTAAAGAAAACACTTGAGGGTATCCGATTGTAAAAGTTTGAATCGCGCAATCGCTTAATGGTACAAAATTAAGTGCTGCAAGTCAAGCGTCTTCCGGATAAACAATAATTGAAAGCCGTATTACGGTACCTGACGCGAAAAAAATCGGGATTTTGAAAACGTCGGAGTACACGTTTATTATATCGGAGGTCGGATTAAGGGTCTGAAAATCGGAGAAACTCCGCCGAAATCGTGGTTGTTGGCATCCCTGCAGTTTCCGAAGGGATCCCCCTCTTTCCACAATTAAGTCACTAATACAATTTTAAAAGATTTTCAGAAACACTTACTCAAGTTGTTGTACGACATATAGGGTACAATACCCTACTTTCCGTCATATCAAGTGTAATAACTCTGGAATGGAAAAAGTGAAAACCGTCAAAAATTAAAAGGATCCTCCTCTCTTCACCAGTAAGCCGCTGATAAAATTTCAAAACATTCTGAGAAACACTACTCAAGTTATCATACGACATAGGGTAAACAACCTATTTTCCGTCATATCAAGTCCAATAACTCTGGAACGGCAAAAGTGAAAATCGTCAAAAATGAAAGGGATCCTCCTCTCTTCACTAGTAAACAGCTGATAACATTTTAAAAAATTCTAAGAAACGCAACTCAAGTTATCGTACGACATAGAATTTGTATACAGACGGACGGACAGACGGACGGACGGAAGGACGGACAGACAGACGGACATGGTGAAACCAGTATATCCCCCTACAACTTCGTTGCGGGGGGTATGACCATACAACACCAAGAAGTAGACTCAGAATGTCTTTGACATCATTTATATCATCTACTGTTTCATTATGGAACAATTTAGATTTAAATGTTAGAAATAGCCCAAATATATCATGTTTTAAATCTAGAATTTAAAAAAAAAATCCCCGGAGTATTTGCTAGACTACGACATCAATGTAGCTCATTGAATTCTGATTTATATCGCATAAACATTACAAATGACCCCAAATGTCAATGTGGTGCACCGTATGAAGATTCAATTCATTATCTAATGGAATGTCCATTATACCAAAACGAGAGATATTGTCTTTTTAGAAACTTAAGAGAAACCAACAAAAATACAGAAACATTACTCTTTGGAAACGATGAAATTAATATAAACGAAAACTCTAATATCTTCAATAAAGTTCGAGCATATATTTATTTCCCATGTTTCACTATATTGTGTTTTATATTATCTATATTTATGTATGTGCTAGATTTGTTGACATTATTATATGCGTATTACTTGTAGGGAGAGGACAGTACATAAGTTGTGATAACTTTTTTGTCCCATCCCATTGCTGTTTTATATGCAATAAAATAATATTAAACTAAACTTGAATACCGTCACGATATAACTGAAATATTGTTGAAAGTAGAGATAAATACCATAACCCAACCATCGTCCTGAATATACATCAATCAGACTTATACATTAGTAGTGGGCAGTTTTATTTGTGGAGGAATCGGTGGATTTTGGTAAATACCGCCGATCGTCGGCAGATATCTTAGCTGTCTACATTCCTGTCTCTCCTCCATGACAAATATGTTATTGTCTCCGCCGACAAACCCCCTAATAATATTGTTTTTTGTGTGTAAATCACATTACTTAGTCTGCTTGATAAACGAATTAGGCATTGACAATTCACTTGGCAACCCTACATATACCCCGCCACTTACGGAAGAGGAAATCCTGGACAATCATAGTTCTGTTTTATGTTCCTTTGTAATTTCAACCAAAGATGAAGAACAAGATCTACCATCACTCTACTGGATTCCACTATTACACAAATGTCCTTTCAAACAGCATTATATTGCTGGGTCTTCCAAATGCCCCACGAAACCTCTTTCCAAATTATTAACAGGTATTCTATCGGTGATCGAAACCGGGCTTCAGAGTTACTGTGACACTAGCTTCTCGAGGGTTTGTGTGAATCAGATGTGGATTCTGAAGAACTATGAAGATACATTAGAGTACACACAATCTAGGTCCCTCTCCTTCTACAATAGCATTAAAACATTTGACTTCTCTACCCTCTACACAACTATTCCTCACTCTACACCGAAGGACAGATTAAGGGAGTTGGTCCAACTGTGTTTCATAAAAAAGAATAGCTAACGTAGTGCTAGGAAGGGACATATCTAATTTTATAGAAAAAAAACCACTCTGATTCTACAAAAAAAGTTCTCTGAAACTGATATCATCAACATGCTCGAGTGTGTGATTGACAACATATTAGTTATGTTTGGTGGACGTGTTTTTCAAAAGACAATTCGCTTACCTGGTACAAATTGTGCTCCTCTTCTCGCCGACTTAATCCTTTATTCGCACGTGGCAGACTTCATACAGGGGCTTCCCATGAAAAACGAAAAAAAGCTAGCCCGATCCTTGAGTGTCACGTTCAGCTGTATAGATGATGTCCTTTCACAAAATAATTCTAGGTTTTGTGATTTCGTTGATGGCATCTATCAAATTGAGCTTAAAATAAAGGATACCACAGACACAGATAGGTCTGATTAATACCTTAACCTGCACCTCGAAATTTACAGTCAGGGCGGTTGAGAACGAAACCTGACGACAAAAGAGAGATTTCAATTTTCCTTTATGAATTTTCCATTTATATGTAGCAACATTCCAGCAGCACCTGCACATGGCGTATATATCTCTCAGTTGATACGATATTCTAGAGCTTGTGGTTCCTATCAGGATTTCCTTGATAGAATGAATGAATGATTGTTGTTTAACGCTAATTCAGTAATTTTTCAGCTATATCATGGCGAGAACAAGTTAATTTTCAATGATATGATGGTGAGGCCTGCTTTGTACTACACCAACTAGTGTGATTTTTATAGTGCTAGCTCACTGAAACAACAGTCCGCGGGTAGACATGACGCTCCACTCAAACACATTATTCTGATTCCAAGCCAACCAGTCTTTGCTCTTTCTTCTTAATGCTGCATGCTTAGCGAAGAAGCAACAAATACCAATTTGATAGTCTATGGTTTGATCCGATCGGGGTTCGAAACCATGATCTACCGCATTCGAGGCGAGCACGCTAAGCATTACGCCACCGATGCAGTTTCCTTGATAGAGGGTTGCTGCTAACAAGTAAACTACTGAACCAAGGATTCCTCTTGGTTAAGTTGAAGTTTTACGGTCGCCACCATGACTTGGTTGATCGTTTTGGAATATCTGTGTCACAAATGACCAAGGATATGTTCCACTTGTCGTAAACACGTCCCGGTCCTTTACTCATTCATGACTTATTACCGGGTTAACTAGATTAACACGACAGGTGCCACTAGTGGAGCAGGAACTGCTTATCCTTCCGGAGCACCTGAGTTCACCCCCGGTTTTTAGTGGGGTTCGTGTTACTCGATCTTTAGTTTTATGTGTATGCTTTGTAGATCGTTGTTTGTCCTTTTGTAACTTTTTCTATCGGCCATTGTGTTGTCTGTTCTTCTTCGATTTACGGATTCTGATTATCCCTTTGATATCTTCAAGCTCTTCTTAGTGGTGACGGTGTCATACAGTAAACCTTCCCCCATAATAGATTAACCCCCCGGAAGATTTACTATATAGTAAACCTTCCCCCATGGGGTAACGTTTACTATATAGTATTTATTCCGCATAGTAAACATTCCTACCTACTCAAATACTGCAAAATGGCTCCGTACATTTGTGTTCTACCTTTTAATCATAACCGGATATAATTAATGGTATACAACAATTAAAATGAACACGATTAAGGTGCTAAATTCCAATCAATAGTAATTATCCGGATTAAGGGGGAACATTTACTATATAGCAAAATATCCAGGGAGATGATTGCCTATGGATGGGGGAATGTTTGCTAAAAGGAAGGTTTGCTATACGACAACGGAAATAAAAAGGGGCAACCAAATGTTGAAAAGTATCTGGTTTAATGATCTAGATAACATGTAGCAAAATACATAAGAAAACAAACGCATACGGTAAGTACATGAAAACATTTTCAGCTAGATAAAAGTCGAACAGGGGCCATCGTGGTCGTAATAGTACGGTAGTTGGATTTATAACCACCTATGCAAACAGTGTCTATCACCACTAACGTTGAGAGTTCGAATCTCGCTCAAAAATGGTGCACTCGATACAATATTATGTGATAAAGATCGTCAATACCTTCCGACAGATATGTGGTTTTCTCCGGGTAGTCCTGTTTCCTCCTTAGCCGCGATATAACTGAAATATTGTTGAAAATTGTGTAAAAAACCACAACCATAAAGACCTTAATTCTGAAAGTCGAACAAACCTCGCAGTGAGTAAGCAAGGCGAACACACCTCTTGTGTATCTAGGGTGAATATATTCCTCATTGCCAGGATGATATATGTGTAATACGTCACAGGGGTTTGTCCAATTAAAAGCAATTATGTCCTATATATGTATCTATAATCTATATAAAGGTAGCAACAAAACTCTACACATCTGTTTTGTGTTTTTTCTTCTTCAATTTATCAAAGGGTCCGAGCGGCCCAATGAGTTACTTTTACCTAACAACTCATACAAGCCTATCACCAATACGGCGTTGGTTTGCGCCCCGCTTTGTAAATTACAAAAAAGGGTACACTCGACTCGCAGCCGCAAGTGATAAAGATTATACCAGTTGCTTGTCCGTTGTCGGTGGTTAAAAATGAATCTCCGGGTACCCCGGCTTCTTCCGCCTCTAAAACTGGTGGCCATGATATAGCTGAAATATTGCTGAAAGTGGCGTTAAACACAATAAATCTATATAAAGGTAACAACAAAACTCTAAATATCTGTTTTGTGTTTTTTCTTCTTCAATTTATCAAAGGGCACGAGCGGCCCAATGGGTTACCTAACAACTCATGCAAGCCTATCACCAATACGGCGTTGGTTCGCGCCCCGCTTTGTAAATTACAAAAAGGGTGCACTCGACTCGCAGCCGCAAGTGATAAAGATTATACCAGTTGCTTGTCCATTGTCGGTGGTTATCTCCGGGTACCACGGCTTCTTCCGTCACTAAAACTGGTGGCCATGATATAGCTGAAATATTGATGAAAGTGGCGTTAAACACAATAAATCAAATCAAATCTTCAATTTATTTTATTATTTAACGTAAGAAAGCAGTCATCATTCCCCTTATTTACTCGTAAATGATTTTTCAGTCCGTTTTTTTTTTACAGCAAACACGTCGACTTCTTCACCATTTAAAATCATACAGTCTAAAGCTTACACAAAATAGTACCAAATTTCACATCCAGTCATATTATTCACCTCCCGAACTAAGTAAACTGCAGATACCAGGTCATTTGTCTTAGCATTATTTTTTTTACACAAACATATTTTAAAAAATTAACAGCTACCTCTTTAAAATCGTGACCTTTGTATAGTTTTTGCTCAATATTAATATCAGGTTTTTTACCTGGTCGTTTTAATTTAGGTTTAGGTTTATGGTGTTTAACGCCACTTTCAACAATACTTTAGTTATATCGCGGCGGCCAGTTTTATTCACTTGATTAACACGACGAGTACCACTAGTGGCACAGGAACTGCTTACCCTTCCGGAGCACCTGAGTTCCCCCCAGGCTTGTATTGGCGTTCGTGTTACTCGATCTTTATTTTTATGTGTATGCTTTGTAGATCGTTGTTTGTTCAATGGTCCCCTTCCTTTTGACCATTGCATTGTCTTTCTTTTCTTCGATTTACAGATTAGGGTTACCCCTTTGGTATCTTAAAACTTCAAACTCTTCTGATGATGAACCTAAACTATAACATGAAATATATCACTAATTTGAGTAACTTGTATACTTAAAGATAGCGAAGTCAACGAAATCATTTAGGATTAAATTCGTTCCATGTTTGTTTTAAGGGCAGATTTAACCACGTTTCGGAGACGGACGTCAACTGATGAAAAATTCGTCAAACATTTCATACGACACTTACCTATTACAGGTAAAACGTGTCGATAAAATGCTTGTAATTATTTTGAAAATGGCATTGCTTAAATTTATTTGGTTGTAAAGAAGTGACAATTGTATATTCTGATTTTGATAATCAAGAGTTAAATCTCACATAGTAAACCGTTAACTATCATTATCAGTGTAGTAATATAAAATTTCTGTACACACTTTTGTTTTTAGGTAATTATATACACGTTGTGACTATTTAGATTTGTAATAACAGCAGTACATTTTGGATAAAGAGCGACGCTGTCTGGCATAATTTTTAACTAGAAAACAAGAAGTTATGCCAGTCTGTTTGGGTTTAAATAAAATCAGCTTCGTCAAGATGTGATGTGACAGGCTCATGGAGTATGAACGAAATATGGATGACAAATGATTGAATATGTCCAGGTGAGCTGAATGTCTGTGAAACGAATGTTATTATTTTACACTAAAAATACAACGCCATGTATTATCAATAATGGGAAAACCTTAGCACAAATTTTGCCCCGCCACTCATAATGAATACTTTAGAAGACTTTTTGCTAAAGGCAATACCATAAGGTTGATGCAGTCCATCCTCCTTCTTCAGCATGATACCTTTGTGTTTCCCGTCTGGTGTAAAGCAGTGAATATTGCTTGATTGATACCCAGTAACGTACAAGTTGCTATTAGCAGCAGCTGCTACACATATCGGTCCTCTAAAATCACCGGAACAGAAGGAGAACAAAATTGTTCCATCCTGTTTTATTCCATAAAATGTGTGATTGTCTGCATCACAACAATATAATGTCTTATCCTTTCCACAGTAAAGTGAATACATTTTACCTTTTCCAACTTTGATTGTGTTAAGACGTTGACCATCTCTGTTGATAATGTATATTACGCCTCTATTCCCCAGTACTATGTCATTGTCTATCACGGTTATACCATAGCAATCTATTGGTACTATTATCTTCTGTTCTGCTCTCATTGTACTGGTATTTATAATTTGTATCAAGTTCTCCTTAGGTAATGTAACAATAGCTTCCTCTTTGTCAGGTACTACAACTATTCCCCATGATTTCCCTGCTAAACCTATATCACTTAGCTGTTTACCATCATCAGATAACACCATTACGTCGGTGCCACTCCAATTGCATAACAATAAATGATCATCTCTGGTTACTCCAATGCCAGTTATCCAAACAGCATCTTTACAATGAAAGGGTATTTTTGAGTCGAACTCAAACTTGTTTTGAATGGCAGGTTTAATAGCACGATGCTTGCTTTGTGCTTGTAGAGCTTTTGGAGGTTGATAACTCATATCAGACGGACTCGTTTCTATGGTAACGGATCCAATGGTTTCCATCATTGACAACAAATTCGATTCTTTAAATACAAGTTGTGGAAAAGTCAGTGATGAAATTAGTTTCTCCAAATCTTCTGATTTTTGGGATAAACCTGTTTCCAGTGTTTTTATCAAACGAAAGATTTGTTTTTCGGACCCGTTTTTTGTTATGAAATCGAATTTATGTGAGATATCTTGAATATCTGACATGTATATTTCGACAGCTTTCATTTCCTCCTCTGTTTCCTCTGCTATTTTAGAATTAGCCGCATTAACTTCTAACATGAGTTTTTCTTCCATATCATCAATGCGTTTCAAAATTCGAGATCTAAATATTTCTACGCCTCTCTTTATGTTATCTGTACTCGAATCCCACGTGACTTTACTTTTTTGCTTTTGTTCTCTAACCTTACTAGCAGTATCGATCAAATATCCAACTTCTGATGCGAAATCTCCAAACATGGTGGCATTTTTTACTCCTTTTGCAGCGACATCTAACGGCTTTATTTTCCCGCATGTACGATGTTCGTCTGCTATACAGGATTTACAGCAGATATCGTCATGATCGGAACAGTAAAAATCAAGAACCATATCTTTGTGTTCAGAACAGAACTTATTCAGTTCAAAAGATATATCAGCTGATACTTGGGCGTCAATGACGTGATGCGATATAAAAACTTTAAATGTTCCGTGGACGCTGAAACAGTCGGGACATAGAGACTCCTCACAATCACTGCAATATTTCACGGCTACTGAAGATTTCGTTGCTCTGGAGCAAGGCTCACAAAACTGTGATGAAGAAGCCATATCTTTTCTGAAATTAAATGCAATAAATGTTGATTACAATCGTGCACTGTGAAGTCCTGGTTTTCCTAGGTATACTACAGTTTCTTGAACCACAAAGCGCACATTTTCCATTAGAATTATTGAGTAAAATATTAAACCTATACATTAAAATATCAAGAAATATTATTTTTTTTATTAATACATGAACATATAATGAGTCAATGAATGAGTAAGTAATATTGTTTGATGTCAAATGAGCAATTTTTCAGGATGAGAAGGCGGAAACAGTATGAACGTTATGATAAGATGCAGAGATGGGTCCGATTACTTTCAATGTAATTGATTAAATTACAATTACTTTGCCAAATGTACGATTAAATTAAATTAATGATTACAGCATTTTTGAAAGTAATTCATTAAATTAATGATTACATTGGTAAAGTAATCATGATTACATCTGATTGCAATGTATTTTGAAATAATTCATAATTATTTGAATGATGTTTAACATGTTAGTTACTTTTATACTTGTATATGTCTATTGTGTCTTATTATGTCTGCACGTGTGTTTTATGTATATGTCATTTACTATGTATGTCGGTCAAAAGCTCTTCAGAGCTTGTGTTATTTCTGTTGTTATCTCTATACCAACTTTAAGCAAAACTTATTTATTTATTTATTATTATTATAATATAAATTTATTCATCTACCAGTAAAATACCAAACCTAACAATTACAATAGGTAATTGACATAAAAACAGTCCTTAATTGGCTTCTACCTGACAATTCAAAGGTGACAATAAACATAACAATATGATAATAGGTGTTACCTAACTTGGGACGAAGTCCAATAATTTTTTTAAACAATATATCGGGGACCAAACTCCAGACAGTTTTCGTATCCGCTTCCGAACATGGTTCATAACCGGAAGTAGTAAATAAACTTTATTGTACTATAGCTTTAGTTTGCACATTTTGTTGTTCATGTTCACGATGCTTTATTTACGAGAAACGCAGTCATTAGTTTTATGCATCATAAAAATTATAAACATTGTCGGTCATCTTTGTTTATGGTTGTCAAGGACTGCTTCACGCTCTATCTCGCGATATTTTGAACAGGTTCCACTTCAGTCTCACGAGAGCTGCAGCTTGATTTTTTTTCTACATCCTTGTACCCGTTCTTGATTTTATTTATACAATATGTCGTTTTTAGTACTTTGATACTCGTGCCCCTACAAGAACAATTTTTTACTGCATCGATTTTTTTTTTGCAGAAACCCACCGTAGCTGTACATGTATTGCTTCCGTTATGTCATTTCCGGTGCATGAAAATTTAGTCATTAGTGTATAGAAAAAAAATGCTATTTCTACTATAGTTGGGATTTCGTCCCATATTAACAAAGGATTATATTTGGGTCCCTAAATAAACAACATTTAATTGTGACTATAATACACTTTTCTTATTCAAAGGCTAATGAGGACTTTCAAGACTGTAACGGTGTAAAAATTTTATCCAATAAAATAAATGACTTTTATTCTTATAAGTTTCAAAGCACCAATTTACAAGAAGCATACTTATTAGATATGAACACTAAAATAACTCTTTTTGGACATAATATATTAATATATTATCCATAGACACAATTTGAGATTTATTTCCATTGTAATCAGAATGTAATCAAAAAGTAATCACGATTACATGGTATTTTGAAAAGTAATTGAATAAATTAAATTACATGTAATCAGATTTTGGGATGATTAATGAATACAATGATTACTCGAAAAAATGTAATCGATTACAGCTGATTAATGATTACAATTACAATTACCCCATCTCTGATAAGATGATGATGACCGGGCAACCCCTACTACGCAAATAACTGGATTTGTAAAGAACGGTCTCAATAAAACAACAGTTCCCAGTTTCCACTCGGACACATCATACTGACTCGAAGCCAATTAACATTTTGAGCTTACCCCTAAATGATTTGTAATAAACGAAGAAACATTAAATACCAATAAGGCATGACTAGCACACCTCTGACAGCTGGCTCGCTGGTCCGTGACCAGTATATTTACGGTCGGGTCAGTCAAACAGAACAAAGATCGGCCCGCTGGGCCAGTTGATATTCTCGGGCCACTTGGGCCAGCAACTTTCGTTTCTTCCAACCGGTAGATTTTTCGCTCTTCCGTCTCATTCAATAATATGAAATTTCCTGATAAAACGTTACAATTCAACTTCAATCACTCGCCGAAAGCTATAAATAGCCTATTCACACAATCAACATGTGCTTACCTTGATCTATTACCGCACGTTAAACGAATTTTGACAGAAATATATACTGGGAACCAGTACTTCATAATTCAATAATTTTCAAAATCATTAACACCCCGCTAACCATTACAACTCTGATGCGGTCATAACTAGCACCCCGCTAACCATTACAATTCTAAGGCGGTCATGACGAGCACCCCGCTAACCATTACAGCTCTGAAGCGGTCATGATTAGCACCCCGCTAACCATTACAACTATGAGGCGTTCATGACTAGCACCCCGATAACCATTACAACTCTGAGGCGGTCATGACTAGCAGCCCGCTAACCATTACAACTCTGAGGTGGTCATGACTATCACCCCGCTAACCATTACAACTCTGAGGCGGTCATGACTAGCACCCCGCTAACCATTACAACTATGAGGCGTTCATGACTAGCACCCCGATAACCATTACAACTCTGAGGCGGTCATGACTAGCACCCC
>MJUT01059828.1:651026-664600 GCA_002080005.1 Gigantidas platifrons | reverse complement strand
TGTGTATTTGTCTCTTGTTACTGTGTAATCTGAAACACCAAAAAGTGCCATATTATGTACCATCTAAATATGGAGAGCAGTTAATTTATCATATATCATAAATATTTAAAACAAGCGCATTGTACAAGGGTCGTCGTGGTTTCGGTCGCTTGGTAGTTGGATTTACACCTACCGGTGCAATCATGCCTTTCACCATTATAATAGCGAGCTCGATTTCCGCTATATTCGATATTTGTTTTCGTGGTAGGTTTTTGTCAGGTATACATGTTTTCAGTACCAATAAAACTGACCACAACGATATCCGTGACATGCTGTTAAAAGTGGGGATAAACTCCCATAAGCAGAATCCATTCATTGTTATTCGTACTCAAAATAACCTGATGGTTGAACAAAATACATTAACTTTGAAATCTATGATTCGGATGTTATGTACCATTTCTGATATAGATACTTCGACAAAAGTTAAGCTCCCTAGACATATACAACTAACATCTAGGTTCACAGGTTAAGCTCCCTAGACCTATACAACTAACATCTAGGTTCACAGGTTAAGCTCCCTAGACCTATACAACTAACATCTAGGTTCCTAGACATATACAACTAACATCTATGTTCACAGGTTAAGCTCCCTAGTCCTATACAACTAACATCTAGGTTCACAGGTTAAGCTCCCTTGACCTATACAACTAACATCTAGGTTCACAGGTTAGGCTCCCTAGACATATACAACTAACATCTAGGTTCACAGGTTAGGCTCCCTAGACATATACAACTAACATCTATGTTCACAGGTTAAGCTCCCTTGACCTATACAACTAACATCTAGGTTCACAGGTTAAGCTCCCTAGACCTATACAACTAACATCTAGGTTCACCCCGGCATTTTGTTGGAAGTCCGTGTAGCTCTCATCATGTGTTTTTCAATGTTACCTGTCTCTCTGGATTGTCCATTCATTATTGCCCTCTTCGGTTTTCTCTACCGTTTATATATCTACACCTAGACATATGACAGTTAATACCGGTTCAGAACGAAACGTTACGACAATAGATATGATTTAATTTTTCTAATTGTGAATTTTCCATTCATATGCACCATTCCAGCAGCACATGCACATTGAGTATATTCTATCTCTCAGCTGATTCCAGATATTGTGGTTGCAATTCGGATTTCCTTGATAGAGATTTGCTGCTATCCAGGAATCTACTGAACCAATGGTTTGCTAGTGGTTAAGTTGAAGTCATAACTTCGAAAGCATACGAAAAATTGCGAGAATTTTGAATGAATGTCTAATACAATGATTTCTCCAATGAACCAAGAGGATTTAAAATTCCCCGAAAGTATATCGCGTCTCTGGTGAACATCACATGAAAGGTGAATAGCCTTTGGAATTATACACCAGTGAGTAGTTCATTACACAATTTACCAGTAAATAAAATACATCTATGAACATGTTAATACGAAAACTTATACTGAGGTATAATAATATAAACTATAATTGACAGTCATTTATCTTAGGTTTGTTTATGGTGTTTAACGCCACATTCAACAATATATCAGTTATTTTGTGATGGTTAGTTTTATTGGTGGAGGAAACCGAGGTACCCGGAGAAAACCACCGATCTGCCGCAAGTCACTGACAAACTTTATCACATAATGTTGTATCGAGTATACCTCGGCATGCACGGGGTTCGAACTCACAACTTCATTGGTGATAGGCACTGATTGCACAGGTAGTTGTAAATTCAACTACCATACGATCACGACCATGACGGTCCCTATATAGTATGGTAAACTATTGCAAAGTAATATATATGTTACAGGGCAAATCCGAATCCAGGGCTATTCGGAATCCTCCTAGGGCAAATCGGAATTCGAGTTTGTCCTAGGATAAACCCGAATTCCGATTTACACTGGTTTTAATCCTAGGACAAATTAAGATATCCCGATTTGAACTAGGGCGGTTCCGAATCGCCCTGAAATGGTCTACTAAAAAGTTAAAATATAATAGAGAGATATATATATATAGAATATATTAAAGTATAAAAATCCAAAAATATACAACATATATAAATAAAAGTTTATTTCTATAAATTATAACAATATTGTCATTAATATATCGGGACTGATCGGAAAATTGCAATGAAAACAACTCACAAAATATTTTTCACGTCAGTTACGGTTAACTTATAATACTAATCACAATTCCTAACCAAAGGGGTGTTCATAAAGTTTTCACCATTTAACTTTAATGTGTTTCTAAAGATGGACCCGTCCTTCGGATGAGAAGTAAATAAAACCGAGGTCCCGTGTTGAGAGATTGCCACCCTCTTCGCATGTTAAAGAACCCAGTGTAACAGCTCATTATGAGCATTATGCCCATGATGAGTGGTCCATAGGAGACCTGTTGCACTGGCTAAATTATCCGTCCCTACCCATCACCTTTCATTGTTTCGAGTCCCGTGGCGCTTAAATTTGTTAATGTTCTCGTCCTGAATATAGCTGCAAAAATGCTCGCTGGACGTTAAACACCAATCAATCAATAAATCAATCAATCAATCAATCAATCAATCAATCAATCAATCAATCAATCAATCAATCAATCAATCAATCAATCTAAACATGGAATATTGAAGAACTTCTATTCTGAAGATGATCTGGTTGATCTTAGAAGAGTCTGTTTTCCCGGGTTGAATTCAGTGAATCCCGATTCTCTATATGAAATTTCTCATATTCAGGCCTGTCAAAAAAACAAAAATGTTTGTGGAGATACTCCTTTGTTGAAATCCATTTGTAATTGTGCTTCTAAGTGTAATACACTGAGATGTTCATGTAGGAAGGCGAACTTGCAGTGTTCCACAAAATGTCATACAAACAATCGTAAATGTGAAAATAAGTAAAAATGTCAGTTTTGTCAACATTTTGTAAAAATATTTCGTTCACTTAAAATTGTATTATGGTATTAGTTTGTAGTCTTTTGTCATATCAAATACTCGTTAAACCTACAAAACATTAGTACAATACAGAAATAAAATGTTAGGAGGATCTGCGGAATCGCACTAAGCAATATTTTCAGTAATATTCAGAATCCCACTAGAAGATTAGTACGATTCGGAATCGCCCTAGTACAAATCTGGATATCTTGATTTGTCCTAGGAGAAACCCGAATTCCGATTTACACTAGATTAAAACCAGTGTAAATCGGAATTCGGGATTATCCTAGGACAAACTCGAATTCCGATTTGCCCTAGGAGGATTCCGAATCGCCCTGGATTCGGATTAGCCCTGTAATATATATATATACAAATCACAAGTTGAAATACAGGCATTCAATTGAGTGATTGTTGTTTAACACCAAATGATAATTCTATCAGCTAAATCATGGCAAGAACAAATAACATTCAAAAAGATGATGATGGTATTAAAAAAAAGACAATTACCTCCATCTTGTTTTCCATGTGCTGATATCATAATAGTCAGATAGAAGATCAATCCGAGTGCCACTCTTACGTAATCATTCGATTTCATCTTTATCTTTCGTCTGAAACTAGACCAAAAACCAAAAACCAAAAGCAGCACATGCGCAAAACGTATTGGGAATACAGGTTCAACGTGTTATCATGTTTATAATTGATCACCGATACACCTCGTATTAAAAATCATTTGTTACCTAGGAATCAAAGGAATATTTTTATTTTGTTGTATGATATTTCTGTATTGTTTTGATGTATATGTTTTTTTTCCATGTAAATATCATATATTTCATACAATGGTGTCGCATTACAATCATGTTCAGTTTTGTATTTTGTTTCAAGTAGTTCGCCTTTGTATGCATTTTGACTAATTTAGAAAGTGATAATAATCTTTACTACTAGTTTTTAATTTGGAGTGATGATGGGGTTTTTCTAAACATGATATTGATATTTTATACCATCCTTGAACAGATATGAACATTGATTATTCAATAATTAGGCTTGTATCACTTCGTAATTAGCGTTAGTGATCACTAATCAAAGGGTTCAGAGAAAACAAATATGTTACCATGGTGTTGGACCCTGTTATATAGGTGACAATCAGTGTCGTAATATAAATGGATGTTCTTACTTTGATGTGTCAATGAATTATTGTGTTAATAAAAAATAAAAATGTAGATATACAATTTAGTGCGCACTTAAAGAACGTCGAAGGACAAATAAGTTAATTTTATTACACAAAATTCTCCACGATGAAACACCTTTATTCCTTTTAAATGAAATTCTTCTACATGCTAACCATCAATCTAGTTATAATTTGAGATCTACCCGAGTTTTTGAACCTCCATTCTGTAATACCACTTCATACAAATCTAGTTTTTTCCCCTAATGTAATTGACAGTTAGAATTTACTTGATGTAGACACGTAAAATCAACATAGTAGACTAATGTTCAAAAAACAAATATGTTCTAATATATCTGTCCCTCCCCTATTTTGCCTTGGGTAGAAGAAAATACAACATATTCCATTGTCAACTTAGAAACTTGGCAAGTAACCTGAATCAACAAAAGTTTTTGTCACACTTGTCAGATAGTTCAAGGTGTCCCTGTGGGGATGATGTTGAAGACAACTTTCACTACTTTTTTGTCTGTCCACTTTTCGTTTGCCAAAGAATTTTGCTGTTTACTCAACTGAGAGATTTAGCCGACTTCTTAAACATTGATGTACTCCTTTAAAAGGGATCACCTGACCTTTCTCTTGATGATAATAAATGTACTTATTATGAACTATGTCCACACCTTTATTTGTGGAACCAGAAGACTTGATTATTAATATTAACATTTTTCAATTTGATTTTGTATTATTTGCTTTGAATCTTTTTTTTTCAAATTTATTGCTTAAGATACATTTGTATATGGTTAAACAAATATATATCTATATTTATATGTATGAATATGTATGAATATACCTTTTATGTGCTTAGATATACATGTATATATGTATCCTTAATATACCAAAAATATATTAATTACTTACTATTCACACTCTAAATTGGCAAATTTCACAATTATAATGAATAAATGGACAGTTTTAAAATTATTACAAAATCTGAATTTCTCCTAAGTAAAATTTGTTGTACACTAATTATAATGTAAATTAATTAATTATTCTTATCATTAAACTTGATGTCCTTAGTCATTGAGGGAGAGCACTTACATAGACTATGCCTGATGTGCAATCACATTGGATATTGTGTAATTAAATTTATGCATTTTATTCAATAAAATATTTGAATTGAATTGAATTGAAATTTAGTGCGCGCGACGTTAACAAACATATGTTTGTAGAAAACCATGGTTTATTATTTGGAATATATACATGTATATACAATGTATATATATTTTATTCAGAAACTACCCCTTTACAACGGGGGCAAGCATCAGCGGGGTACCAATGTTTGCGTCTAATTATATAATAATCACAAATAAACAACTACTAGTATATTAAAATTAGCATAAATCATACACGAACATTTTCATCAAAGAACAAAAAACAAATTAAAGTCATTGTGATATAGGTCGTAACATATTACATATTAGGAATAGATATTGTACATACACAGATAACCAGCCATTCAAACTTTATTGAATCCCATATGCAAATTGTGTGGGCGTATACCATGGTACAACATGCAAAAAGGGGGGGGCTCAATGAGTTAGGTCGCTGGATCTAACAACTCATACAAGCCTATCATCAATACGGCGTGGGTTCGCGCCCGGCTTTGTAAATTACAAAAAGGGTGCACTCGACTCGCCACCGCAAGCGATAAAGTTTACCAGTTGCTTGCCCATGGTCGGTGGTTCTCTCCGGGTACTCCGGCTTCCTCCACCACTGAAACTGGTCTTCATAATATAGCTGAAATATTGTTGAAAGTGGCGTTAAACACCAAAAATCAAATCAAAATCAACAACATGCAGGTCTCAGAGGCGGATTTAGAGGGGGCGTGTGGGGCGTGCGCCCCCCCCCTAAAATTCGCAAAGCATATGTTATACAACGTTAATTAAGCAGTTCAGCAAACAACTTTTTGTAACTTCAAGATAAAAAGCTTGTGTTATTTTGACCACAATGAATCCCTATTATTACTGTGGCAGCAATCTTACCTGAAACTGTTCAAAAGTCAAAATGAATAGTAATGATATTAGGAGTAAATTTGGGATATCATTCTAAAAAGCTCTACCCATTGATAAATGATCAGTATACTGTCCGTCCGGATGAAGCTTTTCGTTTCGCCGTTGATTCATTCATTGAAAATGTATGATTCGTTCTTGTTTATAGACAAACAAAGGTGAATATGTTAACATTAATGCTGCATGAAGCGATTCTGATCATCTAATTTAGTTACGTTAGCTAATCAGAAATCAACAAGTTCATGTATTGACAATTTCCGCTTTTGTTTGTCTATAAACAAGAGCGGTCGAATCATACGTTTTCAATGAATGAATCAAACGACGAAAAGAACAGCTCCATCCGGACGGGCAGTACTAACTAGAACCACCCGAAAGTACAGACCAATTAGTGAAATGAGGAATGCTTTAAAACTAAACCAATAGTTCTTTGAAGGGTTATAATATCGTGATCGATCAGTCATGAGTTGAACAATTCACATCACGGTTGTTCAAAAAAAGTTTTACTTTAGGTTCTTATAATCTGACAAAAACATATTGTTAACAATTATCCGACAAAATTAAGACTCAAAGTCAAGTTTTTTTTATCTGATAAAAATGGTGTGGTTGATTCAAAATTGTCGTTCAAATAAATGTCTAATTCCTTAAACCTCCAGAGCTTCTGGGGGGTTTCGCCCCCTGGGCCCCCTACCAGGGCTCTGCCCTGGATCCGCTGGTGACCTTGACCGATCCCCAGAACCATCGTCTACTCGCGGTATTATGAAATACATTTAAAATACTGCCAAGATACGGATGCATATGAATAAATTGACTATTTACTTCAGCAATGGAAACAAAATTTGCGGGAAAACGCTCGATCGGGAATGTAAACAAAACAATTAGATAACAGCTGATAAAAGTGAGAAATAAAATCAAACACCGGCAAAAAGTGCAAGACAAGGAAATCTCCGACACCCTCGGGTGTCGGAGATTTCCCTGTCTTGCACTTTTGCCGGTGTTAGATTCTATATGTCTTATTTACTTTATTTGTGTGTGTTTGTATATAGTGGTGTCCAACACATATTGTGTGTTTGTTTTGTTTTTCTTCGTCTTGTGTACCCTATGTTGTCAGTTTCTCTGGATTGTCCATTTTTGATTGCCCCTTCGGCTTTTTCTAACGTATGTTTAAATAAGTTAATTTGTTGTAAATATAATACCGGATGATCATTTATCAAACGTACATGACAAATGATAGAGCTGTTATATAGTAGGTTTGACATGACAAATGATAGAGCTGTTATATAGTAGGTTTGACATGACAAATGATAGAGCTGTTATATAGTAGGTTTGACATGACAAATGATAGAGCTGTTATATAGTAGGTTTGACATGACAAATGATAGAGCTGTTATATAGTAGGTTTGGTTTATGGTTTTTGACTCCACGTTCAACAATATTTCAGTTAGATTGATGGTCATCGTTCCTGTTTCACAAGTGACACCCGTCGTGTTACTATTGATGGCCATCGTTCCTGTTCCACTAGTGATATCCGTCGTGTTACTATTGATGGTCATCGTTCCTGTTCCACTAGTGATATCCGTCGTGTTACTATTGATGGCCATCGTTCCTGTTTCACTAGTGACACCCGTCGTGTTACTATTGATGGCCATTGTTCCTGTTTCACTAGTGACATCCGTCGTGTTACCATTGATGGCCATCGTTCCTGTTTCACTAGTGACACCCGTCGTGTTACTCTTGATTGGCCATCTTTCCTGTTTCACTAGTGACACCCGTCGTGTTACTCTTGATACAAACTAGGTAGATCTAGAAATATAACGTTAATGCCATATTCCCAAAACCACTCAATATCAAAAATGATTTTGAAACAAATCATAATGGCGACCAAAAACATTCTGAAGGAATAACTTCAATTAACTTAAACTTAACTTAAATCTTATTAAGATAATATTTCGGGAAATATGAATGTCCTTTGTTAAATGAATTCGACCAAAACATTCTAGAATAGAATATCAATTGTGAAAGAAATGTTATTTTTCAAGAAAGGAAAATTAACTATTGTGAAATCAAACTCATCACGATGACCATTAATTTAAAGTACAAGTCTAATTTTCTAATTGCTCGTGCATTTTAATATCCTTTAACCAGTGGGAAAATAATTTGAGAATGAACGTGTGGTATAAGTTGTTTTTCACCAATGATCATCCAGGTCATCTCCATAGTTACATTCTAATGGAACTATTTTTCCTCGGAAATCTCCGTTCGCTTAAATAATTGATTTACATTGCAGAAGCAAACTCTCATCGTCATCTGCAATAAGCATATATTTGAGACAGTCAAACCAAGATTAACGTCGTCAAATCTAAGATACAATATACATGTAGTGAATCTGGAAGTTGTCGAAGCTTGATCCTTGAATGGACATTTTCTAAAGTATATGTATTATGGTTAGGTTTGGATGATAAACAGATATATCATGTTTGGGAGGGGTATTTGCGAAAAATACCAGTCTTGAGACTAATTTTTTCGTCTCTTGACTGGTATTTTTTCGCAAATACCCCTCCCAAACATGATATATCTGTTTAAAATACCCCGGCAATGGCGGAAAAGCTGAAAAAAACTAAGAATTGGTAAAAAAAAATATCCCTTTCATCAACCAATCAGAAGACAGCATTCTGATATCAGGTGTAATTATGATGTTTAACGCTACCTTGAACAATATGTCAGTTATATCATGGCGGTTAGTTTTATTGGTGGAGGAAGCCGGAGAAAACTACAGACCTGTCGCATGTCATTGACAATATTTATCACATAATGTTGTATCGAGTACACCTCGCCATCAACGGGGTTCGAACTCACAACTTTAATGGTGATCTTTAAATAAATCTGTTATAGCATACATAAGGAGAATATAATTTAGACATGTTGTTTTCCTCTGGCTTGTAGACTTGATTCAAACATGAAATGTCAAAATGTGAAACGTGATCGCAATGATTTTAAGAGTTAATAAGTGAAAAGCATCACCCCTTCAAATTCTATAAAACACCAAAATTGCATTAAATATTCGATATAAATATTGATATGTTCAAAATGTTTTTTCCCTTAATTATTAGTGTACGGTTTTATTTCAATTAAGAGGAAAAACTGTTGTTGTCGTTAGAAAAAATCAAATATTTCATTGTAATCAGTTTATAATTGGATTTTATAGCGATCGTTAAATCTACAAATTTCAAAGCTTTTGTCAGGGTTTGAAATTAAAAATCGGAAGATTTAACGATCTTCATTAGAGAAATTAGATAATCAAACTGCAATACACTATTCTAATTCATGACTAGCCGGATATTTCATTTACACATGTGTCATTAATTTGAATTCTAGTTTACTTGGAAAGTTGTGATCAAGGCCTATGAGAGGAGGGTTCAGTCGGTACATCGGTCCGAGGCCCGGAGAGCCAAGAAGGGGCCTGTAAATCTCTGAAAGGCCCCATAGCCTTAGTCATAGACATTTTATTTTGAATTTTTGGTATTTTCAACTATTTTAAGTTTATTTAGAATATTTATTATGTAAAATTTACTTAGACTTCAGGCCCAAAGCAGTCTTGTTCCGCCTTCCACAATTTCTCTTGGAGGCCCTGGTTATGACTATCACTGGTCTTGCTCAGTTTTTCAACATCGCTTTTTTATGAGAGGATCTGCTTAAATGTCTAAGCGTGGTCCGTGGAAGGGAGCATGCGTATCATCATCTTGACGATTTCCCCTGAAATAAAGAAATCTTAACGTGTATGTAAGGATAACATAATTTTATTTTAACTCCATTTTATTGCGGCAATGCTCTCGCGGAGACGTGATTTTGTAGAAGAGTGCCCCTATAAGCCTTTCACAATTAGCTATTAGACAATGTAATAGAATAAGAAACATCAATACCACATTGCTGGAACAGCTAACAAATCCAAAAAAAAATATTGATATATATAGATTCTTCTTCATTGCCCGTGGGTTACGATATTTCTCCACTCAAGAGAGTTAAATTAACATTTTTAATTTAACTCTCGAGAGTGGAGAAATATCGTAATCCACATGGGCAACTGAAGAAGAATTTGTTTCTCCCATTATTTAACACGAACTTTATTTCAAAAGCCGTCAAACGAGTCAAATGCGGGGAAAGGCACGAGACATTTTAATCCTCTAGAGGATTACAGATTTTTCCACCACTGGTTCAGCGGGGTTAAAATGACGTCATAGTGGGAGAAATATATATAAACGTCTAAAATAAAGCACAACAGCATAAAAAAGATGTTAAAATATAACACAAATAACTATAAGTCTACAAAAAGAATATAATTATAATCAAATTGACGGATGTTTCGCTTGACCGACAAGCTTCATCAGCGTCTATAATCTGATATATCGTCACGTGACCATCAGTTATCGTGACGTAAAAATCATAATCTTGAACTTTATATTATTCAAATATTTATGTACAATAATGAAAATAATGAGAAAAATATTTCATCATTGCATTTTCTCATTGAATAATATAAAGTTCAAGATTATGTTTTTTCCGTCACGATAACTTATGGTCACGTGACAATCTGATCCTCAGATCATCTTTCAGACGCTGATGAAGCTTGTCGGTCAAGCGAAATATCCGTCAATTTGATTATAATTATAGTCTGTTTGTAGACTTATAGTTATTTGTGTATTATTTTAACATTTCTTTTGATGTTGTTGTGTTGCATTTTAGACGTTTATTTATCATTTTTGTTTGTCTGCACAGAATCGTTAACACTTGTTTCCGATCCGACATCCCGGAGGTTCATACGTTGACTACTTTTAATTATTTGGCTTTCCAACCTGTCGATTTTAAGTGTACCTGATGAAGGTTATTCCAGAAACGCGTTGTGCGCACTAAATTTGATATCTACGTTTTATTGGTAATAGTAATACAGAAGAGTTTGAATATACTAAATATACCAAAGGGGTAATTATAATCGTAGAAGAACAGACAAAACAATGGCCAAAAGAAAAGGTACAGAAGGACAAACAACGATCTACAAAACGTACACATAAAATAAAAAATCGAGAAAAATGAACCCCACTGACAACCGGGGATGAACCCAGGTGCCCCGGATGGGTAAGGAGTTTAAACCGTATTATTAAAAATGAATGTAATTTAAATGTTCTAAGCTTGAACTGTTGTTGTGAGAAATAACGTGGGTGCCTTGGTCGTGATAGTATCGTAGTTGGATTTATAACTACCTGTGCAATCAGTGCCTATCACCACAAACGTTGTGAGTTCGAACCCTGCGATTTGAATAGTAGAGGCATCCAATTTGATTAAAATACACATTAATGAACATGAACTAGATTTTACCCAATTTGTAGAAAATAATTTTTGCAATTTTAGACGCACTTAATATAGATCGAAAAAACAAAAGTATGAAAGGTGGTAAAAATAGATCAGGTAATATTTTGCTAGAACTTTGTAGAGGTAATAATTTATTCATTGTGAACGGTCGTATCGGTGATGATTATGTAGAAAGTTAACTTGTAGAAACTCTAGTGTTATTGACTATTATATTTGTTCGCCAAGATTAACAGGTAGAAAATATCATTATCTATGTTTTATCTAGAAAGAGTATAAAACCGCTCAATTTACCACTATTGTTTACTAATTAACTCAAAACGTGACAACATTCTCATTTTAATTCTAATTTCCAGGAGATATCGACCAAGTTCTCTATTAACCATAAAAATAGGAGTCGATTATCTAACTTGTAATATTCGTTTACAAAAGCTGAAGTGCCTTAGTTTTCAAAACATATTACATAGCATATTACAGTTGAATAAAGGTAGGATTGGTTCTACCCTAGCATCAAATAGTTTTAATTATAAATATATGGGGATATATTGATTACTGATGTTTTTATATTTGCTTAACATAGATTTACTTTTTTTCTATCTTCGGAAAAACATCCAATATATTTAAGTTAGTCAGTGATTGCTGTTTAGCGTCAACTCAGCTGAATAAGGGGCCCGGGTGGCTCAATGAGTTAGGTCGCTGGATCTAACAGCTCATACAAGCCTATCACCAACACGGCGTGGGTTCGCGTCCAGCTTTGTAAATTACAAAAAAGGGTGCACTCGACTCGCAGCCGGTTCTCTCCGGCTTCCTCCACCACTAAAACTGGTCGCCATAATATAGCTGAAATATTGCCTAAAGTGGCGTTAAACACCAAAAATCAAATCAATCAACCAACTCAGCTGACAGTATACACTAGTACTGTTATAAGAAGCAGCCAATAGAATACACAATACATAATGACGAACTGTATGTAAAGGGTGTAGAGTGAGTGAGTCATTGTTGTTTAACACCAATTCAACAATCTTTCAACTATATCATGGTGAGAACAAGTTAACTTTTCAATCAGATGATGATAAGGTCTGCTTTGTACTAGAATAACACGCTTGGTTGGATTTTCATATTGCTAGCTTAGTGAAGCACACGTGGTGAAACAATAGTCCACGGATAGACCAGTGGCAACACTTACTTGGACACATTATACTGATTCCGAGCCAACCAGTCTTTGCTCTTTCTCCTAAATGATGCGTGCTTAGCGAAGAAGCAACAAATACCAATTTTATAGTCTTTGGTTTGACCCGACCGGTGCTCGAACCCATGATCTACTGCACTCGAGGCGAGTGTAACGTGCAGGAGGTTGCACGTCACTGGCGTAATCCGGTTCGTACCAGAGTTACTTCTCTGGATTCAAGTGACGCTCTGTATATCGTGTATTTAGCTTATACAGTTATTTAGCTATGGACGATGTTGTGTGTTTGCAGCACCCGTGCGTCGGACCTGTGCGTTTTACGCACGCACCTGATATTAGTTTAACCGGTGCGTTTTCAGCACCCGTGCGTCAGACCTGTGTGTTTTACGCACGCAGCAATTACTAGTTCAATCTGTGCGTTTTATCCTCGCACCTACTACCAGTTTAATCTGTGCGTTTTATCCTCGCACCTATTACCAGTTTAACCTGTGCGTTTTCCGCACGTACCTATTACTGGTTCAGCCTGTGTGTTTTGACGCACGCACCTATTACTAGATCAACCTGTACGTCGGTCCTGTGCGTTTTACGCACGTCACTATAGTTAATTCATTCTGTGCGTTTTTACAGCACTTGTGCGTCAGTCCTGTGCGTTGACGCACGCCACTATAGCTAATTCAACTTGTGCGTAAAGCTGCTTAATCAAGTAACCAAGGGCGAATAATAGTATTGTTTAGGCAATTTGACCAAACAAGTTGCTCGTGTCAGCGTTTTGGACTATACCATTTTATACAGACGATTCCAAAAGTCTGCATCATCAAAACGATTTCATATAACCCAATGATAACCATAAAGCGTGTAAAGGACCAGACTA
>MJUT01059828.1:629730-650880 GCA_002080005.1 Gigantidas platifrons | reverse complement strand
AATCTGTGCGTTTTATCCTCGCACCTATTACCAGTTTAACCTGTGCGTTTTCCGCACGTACCTATTACTGGTTCAGCCTGTGTGTTTTGACGCACGCACCTATTACTAGATCAACCTGTACGTCGGTCCTGTGCGTTTTACGCACGTCACTATAGTTAATTCATTCTGTGCGTTTTTACAGCACTTGTGCGTCAGTCCTGTGCGTTGACGCACGCCACTATAGCTAATTCAACTTGTGCGTAAAGCTGCTTAATCAAGTAACCAAGGGCGAATAATAGTATTGCTTAGGCAATTTGACCAAACAAGTTGCTCGATCGAGCAACCCAAAGTGACCAGACACGCTGCGACAAGCGTTTATATACCCTATTTTGGACTATACCATTTTATACAGACGATTCCAAAAGTCTGCATCATCAAAACGATTTCATATAACCCAATGATAACCATAAAGCGTGTAAAGGACCAGACTATTTCCGTGTATTATTTCATATCCCAACCCGTTTATGATTCTGTTAGTTATCGTAGTAATTATAAACAATAAAAATATAAACTATTTGTATGCTTAAAATGCTATATTTAACCAACCACTAGATAAATAAGAATGGTCTACTGTTTCGGAAATTGTAAATTAATTATTTGCATGCCAACTGTGTATTTTAAACAATTAAAACAATGTAGATAAACAGGGGAATTCGTGGAAGTGGGGAAAGAAATTATACGGTCAAGTGCGTAAATTATCACCTATATATAGTCTTAATTTATTTTTAGAATTTGTATACGCATTTAAAATACGTGTTAACTAATTTTGTCACATTACCCACCCCTCCAAGAAATGCGTCCTCGCATTTACCCACTCTTCAAGCTTCAACTGAATGCGTCGATTCCTGTGGCCATTTTTCAGACCCAAACTCTATCAACATGCAAAGCAGAGGTTTTGTCATCAGCTGGACATATCCCACAAAGAAAGGCATCGATGCCTATCAATGCTAAGTGCCGAGCGCCATCGGTCACTAGCCTAACATGTTCTAACCCCTGGTTGGTCAGAACTTCAGCTCATCTCGTAGACATTTAGTCTACCACCATGTCCAGAGTTCCATCAGTTTCTGCTACGAAGATAAATTCGTAACTACGTGTAATGTGACATTCTACCTAAACAAAACTTCCACAGACTTTCCTATTCCCTAACATATTCTTATAACCCTATAACTGAGCAACTGTAACAGAAGTTTACCATAACAATTAACAAATTTAACCACCTAATGATCATAGAAAATAATTTTAACTGCCACAGGAAAAGATATATAAAATGTCAAAAACCGGTAAGAAGTAATTTTGCCTAAGTAGCGGCTTCATAATGATGCCTACTCTTAACGAACACAGCTCCGAAGAGACTGCTGCTACTGAAGGGATCTTTAACGTGCACAGGCGTGGCGCTCACTGAACACGGGACCTCGGATTTAACGTCCCCATCCGACGGACACATAATTATAATAATAACAAGTTGATGACTGCTTCTCTGTACTTGTCATCCAATACAACAGATAACAGATCACTTATAAACAACTGTATACCGTATAATCAATGTCTATTTATATATATACATATTTATCTACAGAAACGTTTGACTTTATCACTGCCGGTCGTAATCATGCAACCAGACAGGAGATTTTCTGTTTCTTCTTGGTCTACGTGACATTTCAGATTCTGTCTAGGCTGCAGCAGGTGGCCACTCATCATCCAGTACTTCAACTGTAGTAGTTCCTGATTCTGGGTTGAAAACGCCATCAATTACCTCGTACTTTTCTTTGTTGAGATCTGCATCTGCGGAAGGTTGTGCCTCCTGTTCTATTTCCCCAAATAGTTTCTGTGGCTTGCATCTTCGCATTCTATCAACATGTATTACTTGAGGTTTGGCGTTTCTACCACAATTGACAAGATATGTCCAATCTGAGTTCTTCTATAAGACTAAAAATGGACCTCTCCAATAACTTGTAAATTTTGGGCTACGTCCGGGTTTCCGAATAGGGAAATATACAAGCACTTTATCACCCTTGCTAAATTGTTCCCAGCTAAGTTTTTGATCATGGTATTTCTTTTGTCGAAGTATTTCCCCTTCGACATGTTCTTGAACGATGCGATGGGCTTCTTCTATTCTATCCTGAAGTTCCCAAGCCCAGGAATGCCGTGGTACCAATTTCGATGCTACTGGCGGTTCGTATATTAGATCAAGAGGTGTAGTAACCCCTCTCCCTAGCATCAAACGGTTTGGCGTACACCCCGTCGTCTCATGTTCCGCTGATCTGTATGTCATTATAACATATGGTAATAAGATGTCCCAATTGTTGTGATGTTCGTTTACATAGGATGACAACATTGTTACCAGGGTTTTATTAAAACGCTCGACCATGCCATCCGATTTCGGGTGATAGGGAGTAGTCTTTGTCTTGTTGATTTGAAGTAGCTGACACATTTCTGTGAACAACTCGCTTTCAAATTGACTGCCTTGATCGGAGTGAATAGTTGTCGGGACGCCAAAACGTGTTACGACCTCTCTGACAATGATATCGGCAGCCGTAGATGCCTCCATGTTGGGCATTGCATGAGCTTTTGTCCATTTTGTGAAGTAGTCGCTAATGACTAAAATATACTTGTGGCCATCATTCGTTTTAGGCAATTCGCCAAGGATATCAACGGCTATTATTTCCATTGGATATCCAGACATCTGCGTCTTCATCGGTGCTCTTTTCCTTTGCAAAGGTCCCTTTCGTTTGCTACAGGCTTCACAGCCGGCCACATACACTTTAACATCCCTGCGTATACAAGGCCAACAATACTTCCGTTTGATCCTAGCTAAGGTTTTTCTTACCCCTAAATGAGCGGAAGTCTTTTCATCATGACTCTGTTGAAGTACCCGTCGTCTTTCACAAAATGGTATAACCACACATAAAGACCCGTCTTTCTTTGATTCTCTGTAAAGTATACCGTCCTTAAATCTGAGATCATTCCACTGGGACCACAAACATTTAACTACAAAACCGTATTTCCCAATTTCACAAAACGATGGCCGTTTGTTTTTCTCTAACCATTTCTTAACTACGTTCAAGTCACGATCTTTCTCTTGTAACTGCTGAATTGAGAATGCTGTTTCATTATTCACTGATTCCGAATTAATTGTGTTCACATGAGCTAAGTCCATCCAATCCGAACGAAACCCACATTGCTTACAAGGAATACGACTCAGTGCGTCAGCAATTTGGTGTTGAGAACCAGGACGATGTTTAATTGTCATATTGTACGAGCTTAATACTTCTAGCCAGCGCGCAAGTTGACCTTCTGCGTTTTTAAAGTTCATTAACCATCGCAAGGAGCTGTGGTCAGTTCGAACTGTAAACGTTTTTCCATAGAGGAAATGGCGGAAGTGCTTTACAAAATGCACAACTGCTAATAGCTCTTTGCGGGTGACACAGTATTTGCGTTCTGTCTTGGTTAGTGTCCTGCTTCCATACGCAATCACTACCTCAGCACCATTTATTTCTTGGGATAAAACAGCGCCAATTGCATCTTTGCTGGCATCAGTATCAAGGATAAAAGGTTTTGTAAAGTCTGGGTGTCCTAAAATAGGTGCACTAATCAACCGTTCTTTAAGATTTTCGAACGCATTCTGACAATTGTCGTCCCAGAGGTATTTTCTCCCTTTCTCTGTTAGGTTATAATGTAAACACTTTGCTATTGCAGAGAAATTCTTAATGTAGCGCCTGTAATATCCACATAACCCCAAAAACGAACGCAGCTCAGAAACGTTCGTGGGCACCGGCCAATCTTTCACATTTTGGATTTTACTAGGGTTTGTTGCTACCCCATCCGATGATATAACATGGCCTAAAAATGTCACCTGTTTTGAAAATAAGGAGCATTTCTTTGGTTTGAGCTTTAGTCCTGCTGCTTTTAACCTGTCAAATACGTAAATTCGTAACCATTTCCTCAAAAAACTTTCCAACAACTATCACGTCATCTAAATATACCAAACATATCTGCCATTGTAGGCCCAAAAGAACCCTCTCCATTAGTTTTTCGAACGTGGCCGGGGCACAGGCCAGTCCGAACGGCATAACACGAAACTGAAAGAGTCCTTGACGAGTAGCGAATGCGGTCTTCGGGCGATCTTCGCTTTCCATTTCTACCTGCCAATATCCTGAGCAGAGGTCTAAGGTTGAGAACCACTTGTTACCCGACACTTGCTCAAGGGAATCATCGATGCGGGCTAATGGATAGGCATCCTTAGTCGTAAGGTCATTTAAGCGACGATAATCTACGCAAAAACGTGTACTGCCATCTTTCTTTATCACAAGCACGATTCCAGACGACCAAGGTCCATCTGCTGGTTCTATGACTTTCTTTTGTAACATCTCATCAATATGTTTGTCCACTTCATCACGCATTGCTATCGGAGTACGACACGGCGGCTGCTTTACAGGCATATTAGAGCCGGTATTAATCTTGTGTCGTACAATGTTGGTCCGCCCCAAGTCTTGGTCAGATGTGGCGAATAGGTCTTTATACTCATTTATCAAGGACCGGACAGTTTCAGTCTTATCTTTGGGTAAGTGTTTGCTAGATCGTTCCAACAAAGACATTAATTCTTTATCAAGGTCATGAAATGTCTGTCCTTTTCCATTTACTATCGTTTCATTTAGGACGCATTCCACAAGACTAAGTTCTGCTACTGTTGTACCAGACCTAACGATTTGCACGGCATCTGTTACGTTCATTAACCTGACAGGAACGCACTCCTTGGGCTCCACAAGGACCTTTGCTACCAGCGCACAATCTCGTTTTAAAAACTTTTCACAAGGTTCTAGCATAACCCATTTATTCTCTTTTCGTAATTGAGGTGCGTCCTGGACATATCCTTTCACAATCATCTCTGTTCCTGGTTGTATACTTATATTTTCTTTGACTGTAACTCGAAAACAGCCAATGCGGCCCTCAAAGTACAACGGAATTTCTTGATTTGCGTATCTCATCACATTTCTTTCTAAGTCTATCAGGCATCTCTGACTTTGTATAAAGTCTAAACCTTAAATTCCATCTATGGGCAAATCAGCAATAACGGTTTCGACCGTACATTGTTGAGTGCCAACTGTCAGGTTGGAGAAGGCTTGGCCCATACTAGTAAGATCCGTTCCGTTGGCAGAAACGACAGTCTGTCTTAATGGTCCTATTTCCGGTCTTTTTGACTTGTCTAGTGCGTAAAATATCTTATTTGATACCAAGCTAACTGTCGCTCCAGTATCAGCTAGAAATTTCGTTTGTAGATCATTTATCTTCAAGTCTATGTACATCCCTGCTTCCTTATTAGAAGTATTAACCCCCAAGTATGCGCGTTGATGGTTACGCCTAGGTTTCCTTTTGGTGCGCAGGTGTCTAGCTGCGGATTTTACTGGCGTTTTCTCTGCTTGTGGTCGCTTTCGCTGTTGTTCTTTGCATTCATTTCTCCAGTGACCTTTTTGCCCACATTTGAAACACTCAGTATCCTTTTTGAGGTCACTAATTCTGGCGTTGCGTTGGGTACCAACTTGATTTCTTTTAACCTTTTCTAAGTCTTTCTGCAAATCGTCAAGCTTCTTATTAAACGCCTGCATCATCTCTAACAATTTATCCTCCTGTTATCCTGGGATCTTTTCGTTTCATCTGTGCCAGTTGCGTCCCTGAGATGTGCACGTCCAAATTCATTCTTCTTTTCAGCCTTGAAAATTGCGTCAAGTTCTACCGCTAGACATATAGCTTGGTTTAAATTAGCAGGACGGGACTGCTTAATTCTTATCTCATTTCCGAATTTACCAGTGCGTCAAGAAAATGTTCGGTAGAAAGCGTTTCTCTGACTTCAGCTGGGGCCTTAGGATACGCTATATTCACCAAACGCCGAATAGCTTGACCCAGCTCTGGTAAAGTCTCGCTAGCCTTTTGTCGTCTTTCTTTTAGTTGCACTCTGTAAAGATCCATCTGATTTGGCGGTGCAAATCGTTCTTCTAATGCTTCTACTAAGATAGTATAGTGTACCTGGTGGTCTGATGGTAAGTCTCCCAGTACGCATTGCGCCTGGCCACGCAACGCAGCTGCCAAATATGACCCTTTCTCTTCCTTATCCGAGTCATTTATGGCAGCACATGCGTCGAAATGAGACTTGTAATCACGCCATTCGCCTGTGCCGTCATAATTAGCCAGCTTTATACTTCGGTTGTAACTTTTTATTTTCTTGTTGTCCTGCTTGACTTCATCAGAGAATGTTACTTTAGTAGTCTGTGGCATACTCCTGGATTGCACAATTGGGGACATGATATCATTATCATCTCCCATTTCGGCAAATAACGCCGCCGTGTTCATTTTCGTAGTCTTTGGCCTTGCGCCTCCGTGCGGCGTTGTTTGTTGCCTGGTTTCGTCTTCTGCTATCCCCTCATGATCAGTTCTACTTTGTGCTGTTTGCTGAGACGTTTGGCTTCTTGTAGTTACGATCCCAGAATCACTGCGTTCCATCTCGCTGTCAACAGGCTTTGGGGTTGACTGTTTAAACTGTACTGTACTCTGGCTATCCTGTAGTAATTGAAGTCTTTGTCCAATATCTTCTTGCAAATAACTGATTTGCGCTTCAAGATTTTCAATGTCACATACATGTGATAGAGTTGCTATGCTACAACTGGAGATTTGCAAATTTTTGGCTGGAGATTTGGTCTCATAACTGGAGATTTTTTATCGACGTAATATTTGATGCGTGTTTTTATTGTTTATTGATGTTTTCCTTTTGTTTGTTTCAGTATTGAACCAACTGCATCCCACTTCAATATGTATTGTTTACATTTCTGTCTTAAGTAGTGTTTTATCATGAATGAAGGATAAAAACTTTATTCATAATTTATTCAAAATCATAAGGTTATAACAAAGCAATAACAATGAAGGCAGAATGTTCTGAACAATAAAGTCATAGATCACTAAAATTAAAAAGTCACTATTCATCACATGTAGTCACAGAATTTACCCATAAAAAGTCACAGATATAATCACAGCAAGTGAAAGTAACAAATACTTTGATCGGTTAATTTGGTCCCAAACAAGCCATAACAACTCAATCCGAGATGAATTCATTGCATGTTTGATCGAAATAAGAAGTTTTCTCGGCATCAAAGGTTAGTAATGTATGTTGTTATCTTGTGTTGTTCATATGTTATGTATATGTTTTTATATTCGGTCAAAAGCTCTTCAGAGCTTGTGTTGTATGTTTGATTTTATGCCGAATCAAAATAAATTTTTCTTATCTTATCTTATATCGACTCGTGTCTGCACAACGGTTTATTTTGTCACTTTATAACTATTTGTAATTGCCGCTATCACACTTCTAATCATCTAAGAGTGTGTCACAAACACACTTCCTTATACCCAATTAATTGTCAATCAGTGGATAATTGTATAATCACCAACACCTTAATTAATTACCATCAAGACACGGTTTACCTGTAAAGGTGTCAAACAGATCAATAACCGGATATCATTCGTATCTCTCGGTGTTTTTCGTCAGCGCGGGAGTTCCAAATGGGGAATTTCCAGAAATATTGATCGCAAAATGTAGGGCAAGATTTTTTTGTACTTGATTTTTTTCACCGGCGGAAGATTTTGAAAGTTGATGGGAGAGACGGAAGGGACCCTCAAAATCGGGAGAATAATGCTCCCACCGGAAGGTTCACATGTATGAATTGTCATCCATCGTGATTTGCGTCTGTTGAATACCACCGCTGCCACCAAAAATTATGTAACGTGCAGGGGGTTGCACGTCACTGGTGTAATCCGGTTCGTACCAGAGTTACTTCTCTGGATTCAAGTGACGCTCTGTATATCGTGTATTTAGCTTATACAGTTATTTAGCTATGGACGATGTTGTGTGTTTGCAGCACCCGTGCGTCGGACCTGTGCGTTTTACGCACGCACCTGATATTAGTTTAACCGGTGCGTTTTCAGCACCCGTGCGTCAGACCTGTGTGTTTTACGCACGCAGCAATTACTAGTTCAACCTGTGCATTTTATCCTCGCACCTACTACCAGTTTAATCTGTGCGTTTTATCCTCGCACCTATTACCAGTTTAACCTGTGCGTTTTCCGCACGTACCTATTACTGGTTCAGCCTGTGTGTTTTGACGCACGCACCTATTACTAGATCAGCCTGTACGTCGGTCCTGTGCGTAGCGTGTCACTATAGCTAATTCAATCTGTGCGTTTTTACAGCACTTGTGTGTCAGTCCTGTGCGTTGACGCACGCCACTATAGCTAATTCAACTTGTGCGTAAAGCTGCTTAATCAAGTAACCAAGAGCAAATAATAGTATTGCTTAGGCAATTTGACCAAACAAGTTGCTCGACCGAGCAACCCAAAGTGACCAGACACGCTGCGACAAGCGTTTATATACCCTATTTTGGACTATACCATTTTATACAGACGATTCCAAAAGTCTGCATCATCAAAACGATTTCATATAACCCAATGATAACCATAAAGCGTGTAAAGGACCAGACTATTTCCGTGTATTATTTCATATCCCAACCCGTTTATGATTCTGTTAGTTATCGTGGTAATTATAAACAATAAAAATATAAACTATTTGTATGCTTAAAATGCTATATTTATCCAACCACTAGATAAATAAGAATGGTCTACTGTTTCGGAAATTGTAAATTAATTATTTGCATGCCAACTGTGTATTTTAAACAATTAAAACAATGTAGATAAACAGGGGAATTCGTGGAAGTGGGGAAAGAAATTATACGGTCAAGTGCGTAAATTATCACCTATATATAGTCTTAATTTATTTTTAGAATTTGTATACGCATTTAAAATACGTGTTAACTAATTTTGTCACAGCGAGCACGCTAACAATTACACCACCGATACGGTTCGATTCGCTATAAGAAAACGAATCTACAAATTCTATAGTTTTGTGCTGAAATTTAAATTCACATTTAAATTTAACCTTTCTTCTACAAAAAAAATATTAATTTTAGTTTTATTCACATTTATTTCTAATTCCACTCATTGTCTACAGTATAGTTGAACACTATCTACCACACGCTACATTCCATGTTTGGAGTCTTCTAGAAGTCCGCATATAGATTTACAAACACTTTCAAATTCAGTTCGTGGAAACTCTTTTCTTGAACTAGTTCCAATGGCAAAGTATTTAATTCAGAATAGAAATCATCTAAATCATTCTGGAAAATTGAGAATAAAAACGGGGACAAATTTTCCCCAATTGTTCACTATTATACTGGACACGTGGTTTTATGTTATCACACATATTCACAACATTAAATATTTTCCTTTTATGCCACTGTTTAATCATTTTTTTCACAAGTCTGTTCGCCAGACCGTGTCGAGGGCTTTGCAGAAGTCAATAAATGCACAAAATGTATTGTTTGACCAACGTTTGGTATAAAAATATCGGAAATTGGAGTAAAAATATATGATCTGTGGTATAATGCCCCTTTTCTAAAACCGGCTTGATTAAAAGATATCAGCTTTCAAGTTAAAATACGGGAAAACATGACTACTGGGATGCTATTTTTATTACTAGTGTATTATGAAAGTTAATGCAGAATACCAGAATATTTAAGGGGTCGAGCATTGGCGTTATGATACCATTTCATCAATAAGTATTTATTAAAAACAAGCACAGATTTGGCAACAGTCGTGTCCTGAAACACTATACAAAGAGCTAACTGGAACAAGAGTTAACTTAATGAAGAAAAGTTTGCAGATACCAAAGATACTAGTCATAAGAAGCTGTAAATTGGAGGAGAGACAACACAATGCACAAAAGAAACTAGAGGTTCAGTGGGCTCACCTTTCATTCGTGTTTTAGGAAACTTTATACAGAACATTCCATATGTGCTTCCTACCAAATTTCGATTCATTTGGCTACACGGTTTCAAAGGAGAATATTTTTTTTAGAAATAGCCAGAAACAAGAATTGCTTATGGTGGCCATGTTTGTAAACGGATCAGGATGAAAGGAGCAACCTTTATAGAGGACCTTCAATAGATGCTTCCCTCTCAGTTTTGGTTCATTTGGCCAAGCGGTTTCAGAGGAGAATATTCTTAGAAATCGACCACTCAGAAACAAGAATTGCCTGTGGTGGCCATGTTTGTTAACAGATCAGAACAAAATGAGCAATATTTATAGAGGACCTTCTATACTAAGTTTCGATTCATTTGGCCAAGCGGTTTCAGAGGAGAATATTTTTAGAAATCGACCAATCAGAAACAAGAATTGCCTGTGGTGGCCATGTTTGTTAGCGAATCGGGACGAAATGTGCAATACTTATAGAGGACCTTGCATAGATACTTCCTATCAAGTTACCTTTCATTTGGCCAAGCAGTTTCAGAGGAGAAGATTTTTAAAATCGGCCAATCAGAAACAAGAATTGCCAGTGGTGGCCATGTTTGTTTGTAATGGATCGGGACAAAATGTGCATTCTTTAGAGAGGGCCATGGATGTTTCCTACCAAGTTTCAGTTCATTTAGCTGAAGGGTTTCAGAGGAGAAGATTAAAATGTGAAAAGTTAACGGATGACAGATGATGGACGACGGATGCCAAGTGATGACAAAAGATCACCTTGCCTGTGGCAAGGTGAGCTAATAGAAAATTAGAATTGACCAAAAATATACAACACACGTTTTGGGCCTCTTGTTTCTTTCATGCACTTCTAATCAAGAAAAAACCCATAGACTTCTTAGAGGATCATCCAATGAACATTCCTACCAAGCTTGGTTCCAACTGGCCCATTAGTTTCAGAGAAGAAATATTGAAATGTAAAAGTTTACTGATAACTGAGGATGGATGCCAAGTGATGGAATTACCTCACATTACCCTTGGGGTCAGGTGAGCTCAAAACTTCATGAATGAAAATAAAAATACAAAAAAATGTACATCGTAATATTTATCACATTTTTGTATTATCTTTAATGAGAACTATCAAAATAGTCATCACATGTGTTAAATAAAATACTGGTACATGAAATGATTAGCAAATAAGTTAACATACACCAAACAACAAAACAGCAAAAAATAAAATAACAAGTACACCACATACACATGTGGAACATGGGTAAAGACTATTTGTCTATAGCTTTATTAATTGTCAGTTACATACACCACATACACAGGTGGAACATGGGTTTAAAAGCTCATGAGAGCTTATGTTGTAGTGTTTATTATGCATCGACTGTAAATAAAACTTTGCTTTGCTTTGCTTTGCTTTTATGGGTAAAGACTATTTGTCTATAGCTTTATTAATTGTCAGGTACATACACCACATACACACGTGGAACATGGGTAAAGACTATTTGTCTATAGCTTTATTAATTGTCAGTTACATACACCACACACACACGTGGAACATGGGTAAAGACTATTTGTCTATAGCTTTAAAGTGAAATAATGTTATAATTTAACAAATTGGACAAAGGCATATACATGTATAGTGTACATTCTATTGTGAGGACTGCCAATATAATGTGTCGCCCAGTTTCCAATCAGTTAAAACTGTCGGAAATAAAAATTACTTAACGCATTGTGTCAAACTAAAGTGCACCTGAGATATTAAATTTTGTGCAGCACAATGACATATCCTTCGCTTGAATTGTCTTGAATGGACGTCTTTGTGCAGCTTAAATTCCACAATGATATCGTCTTGAATGAACGTGTTTATTCGTGGGTCATAGAATATTTAGCATGGACTTTTGGTGTATTGTTTACAACAGAAATGTTACCTGTGTGCATTTTAGACGAATAACCTCCGAATTCTTCTACATGTGAACTGTTACGTAAAAAGATTGTGATGGTGATTTTTGGTGTTTACTGCCACTTTCAGCAATATTTCAGCTATATTATGGCGACCAGTTTTAGTGGTGGAAGAAGCCGGAGTACCCGGAGAGAACCACCGACCATGGGCAAACAACTGGTAAACTTTATCACTTGCGGCTGTGAGTCGAGTGCACCCTTTTTGCAATTTACAAAGCCAGGCCTGAACCCACACCGTATTGGTGATAGCCTTGTATGAGTTGTTAGGTAATACAACTACCTGGGCCCTACTGTAAAAAGAATAAGAAACATTGGTAGACATGATGGTACGACATCATTGTCATATTTACCTCACAAACAAACCTCAGCTATGCCTAAACATCAACAGAATGGTGTTATTGAAAATGTAGAGGCAAAATTAATGATGCAGAAAACAGAAACAGAGAAAGGCGCCCACATAATGTTAAATCTCAGTAGAGAAAGTAAAGGACAAATTCTGTCAAATTGAGAATATAAAACATGGACCATCTACCTTTTAATGGAGTTTAATACAGTAAAACCTGTCTAAGCCAAACCCCTTTGGGTCAGAAGAATTTGTTCAGTTTAGACAGGTGTTTGGTTTACACGGGTTCAAATTACACAGACATTTAGTAGATGAGACTGTAAAGTCTGTCTGGTTATGACAGGTTTTTGGTTTACTCAGGGACTGGTTATGACAGATTTTTGGTTTACTCAGGGACTGGTTAAGACAGGTTTTTGGTTTACTCAGGGACTGGTTAAGACAGATTTTTGGTTTACTCAGTGACTGGTTAAGACAGGTTTTTGGTTTACTGAGGGACGGGTTAAGACAGATTTTTGGTTTACTCAGGGACTGGTTAAGACAGATTTTTGGCTTACTCAGGGACTGGTCAAGACAGATTTTTGGTTTACTCAGGGACTGGTTAAGACAGGTTTTTGGTTTACTCAGGGACTGGTTATGACAGTTTTCACTGTATTTGATTATCAATGCAATAGGGCAAGGAATGGGCATATAAAAAATAAGTACCATATTTTTGGAAAATGGTTCATGTGACATTAAGTATGGGGAAATATTAAAAACCAAATGAAAAGTAACAATGTTTAAACTATGAAACTTGTCAAACTCATCAACTATTACAGCACTTTATAACAAAACAAATCACCATAGAAATGACTCAACAAGTCTTCACCATTGAACAAAAAAACCATGGAATTCAACAATTGTATTTGTTAATAAATCTTTAAATGCAGTCCTCACAATAAGCACAGGTCCCTCCGGTCACTCCGGCCCCTCCGGCCCAAGACCAGTCAAAATCTGTTCTGACCACTGAATTTGTCATTTTTTATTTAGAAATATAGTCTAACCTGTATTAAGAGGTCACCTTTGGAACAAAGAAAAAGTGGCCTTTTAAAAGAGGCTCAATTCTTTTGAAATTTTCTATGAGAGGACAAGAAAAATGTGACCTTTTAATACAGGTGACTGCATGGACAGGTTTGACTGTATATTATTAAATTCAAGAATTTGGTTCCAACCAGGACTGTAAATGTCCATCCATGTCTAATGAAGGTAAGAAACCTTGAGAGATAGTACATGTACTTGTATAAATATGTCAATAGCTAAGATATATTTGGCTTTCTCTTTGATGATGGTTTTCTACTTGACTTTGAAGTCTACAAAATAACAAGTGAATGAGTGATTGGGTGCTTAACGCCAAGTCAGTAATTTTTTCAGCTATATCACATATTAAGAACAAGCTACTTTTTTTTTATGAAATAAAAATAATATACCGGTATGTTTTCTATCAATCTAACAGAAGCCGTCGTGGCCGTGTAAGTATGGTAGTTGGATAAACAACTACCTATGTAATCTTTTCCTTTCACCACTGATGTTGTGAGTTCGAATCTCGATCAGGGCGAGGTGTACAACATTATGCGATAAAGTTTGTCAGTGACTTGCGACAGGTACGTAGTTTTCCCCGGTTACTCCAGTTTCCTCCATCAATAAAATTGACCGCCACAATATAACTGAAATATTGTTGAAAGTGGTGTTAAACACCATCAAACAAACAAACAAACCAATCTAACAAGCTTAATTTGAGTACAGGCTCACTGAAGCAACAGTCTATGTGTAGACATGTCACTTCATTTGGACAAATGATCCTCATTCTGAGTCAATCAGTCTTTGCTCTGACTCCTTAGTGCTACTTATACAGCAGAGACACAACAAATACCAATTTTATAATTTATTGGTTTGACCCGAGCGATACTTTAACCTACAGTCTACCACACTCCAGGTGAGCATGCTAACCATTACACCACTGATGAACCTACAATCTACCACACTCCTGGTGAGCATGCTAACCATTACACCACCGATGATCCTACAATCTACCACACTCCAGGTGAGCATGCTAACCATTACACCATCGATAAACCTATAATCTACCACACTCCAGGTGAGCATGCTAACCATTACACCACCGATGAACCTACAATCTACCACACTCCAGGTGAGCATGCTAACCATTACACCACCGATGAACCTATACTCTACCACACTCCAGGTGAGCATGCTAACCATTACACCACCGATGAACCTACAATCTACCACACTCCAGGAGAGCATGCTAACCATTACACCACCGATGAACCTATAATCTACCACACTCCAGGTGAGCATGCTAACCATTACACCACCGATGAACCTATAATCTACCACACTCCAGGTGAGCATGCTAACCATTACACCACCGATGAACCTACAATCTACCACACTCCAGGTGAGCATGCTAACCATTACACCACCAATGACCCTACAATCTACCACACTCCAGGTGAGCATGCTAACCATTACACCACCAATGAACCTACAATCTACCACACTCCAGGTGAGCATGCTAACCATTACACCACCGATGAACCTACAATCTACCACACTCCTGGTGAGCATGCTAACCATTACACCACCGATGAACTTACAATCTATCACACTCTAGGTGAGCATGCTAACCATTACACCACCGATGACCCTACAATCTACCACACTCCTGGTGAGCATGCTAACCATTACACCACCAATGAACCTACAATCTACCACACTCCTGGTGAGCATGTTAACCATTACACCACCAATGAACCTACAATCTATCACACTCTAGGTGAGCATGCTAACCATTACACCACCGATGACCCTACAATCTACCACACTCCTGGTGAGCATGCTAACCATTACACCACCAATGAACCTACAATCTACCACACTCCAGGTGAGCATGCTAACCATTACACCACCGATGTAGTTATATAACACACCACAATAATTTAATATATTTTTAAAAAGAAGAAAAATATAAACATAAATATGTGCTTTTATTTTGTTTGATTGATATTATTAAAATGATGTACGTGTATTCTGATTTGGGACCCCACAAAGGAATTAAGACTTGGAATGCCTGATTCGAAATCAAGAGACGTATTCCAATTAAGGCCTTAACCACAAGAAATGTTTAGCCATACAGAATCAACTTCCAACAGTGCTTAACTTTGGTTAGGTTCCTGGAAATTACATGTTGGATTTTGCATAGTTGCCTGAATTATTTTCTGAATTTCTCTAAGATCTTGAAATAAAACAAAGAGTTCACAACAATAGACATCTATCTCACTTAGAATCATATGTATGAGATCTTCAGAACCTACTTTGTGCAAATATGCATAATCTGACACATAATTTTCCCGAAAACTTGTGCAAGGTTAAATAATATGCAAGGATATTAAGAATGGAAGATTGTAGACAATTATTTAATGTATGAAATGATAGTTATTTACCATATGGACAAACTTAACAAACAAATATATTTTACTCATCCACAGTTAATAGTTGGAATTCCACAAGTTTAGTTAAAAAAAAAAACTGTTATGAGCTACAATTCCACAGCTAGGCCATGTTATAATGTTGGAATACAATATCAGAATTAAATATAATTACTCAGGCTACTATTTACTGACATTAAAAGAAAACCTGGAGAAGACCTCGTAAGTTTATAACTTGTGTCTGATCCATTGTCTGTATTTGTTTGACAATAAATATGTTTAAAGTAAAAAAGTAAAAGAAAACCCCATGTAATAACTCAATCTAGGAAATGGACAATATAGGGCATCCTTTCAAACAATAATGGTTTAATATAACCCAGCTTACTGATAATTCTATTCAATTCTGCAGGTAGAGGCAGATTGGCCATACTGGCATTTAGGTAATGCCTGGCCGGTTGGCCTCTCAGATAAACAACATATTAATTAACAATAGGCTGACCTGACAGCTGACAGATGCACAGGCGGATTTTAATACACAGGTCGCTTCAGTCTACAGGTGAAGGCAGTTTCATAGATCCCATAGATCTAAATTTATAATATTAGATTTTAGGGTTGGGGTTATGGTGTTTAATGCCACTTTCAACCATATTTAAGTTATATCGTGGTGGTCAGTTTTATTGGTGGGGAAAACTGGAGAACCTGGAGAAAACCACCGACCTGTCGCAAGTCATTGACAAACTTTGTAAAAGTTGTAAACGAGCTACCATTTGATCACGACCACAATCGCCACATTTTAGGAAATAAAGGGAATCTTGTACATTGTACTGATTATAATAAACTTACAGTTCTTTTATATATTCTAAGTGCTTCTTCTTTCTCATTGACTTCAACTTTCTTATCATCTAACACTTCTAATCTTGGAAGTTGACTTATTACATAATATCTAAAAGTAGAACATAGTCCCAGAAGAGTCAAAGAGATTGGTACAGATCAACGTTTAATTGATTGATTTATTGATTGAATTTATTGTGTTTAATGCCACTTTCAACAATATTTCAGCTATATCATTTTAGTGGTGGAAGAAGCTGGATTACACGGAGAGAACCACCGACCATGGGCAAGAAACTTATAAACTTTATTACTTGTGGCTGTGAGTCGAGTACACCCTTTTTTGTAACTTACAAAGCCGGGCGCGAACCCATGTTGTATTGGCGATAGGCTTGTATGAGTTGTTAGGTAATCCAACTACCTAACTCATTGAGCCAAATCAATGTTTAAACCACTGGAACCTGTCTAAACTAAACCATAAAAAAAAACAGAATCATGTATACACCTAATTTTAAACTTAGTGGTAAGTCTTTCAGGGAAGACATGCGTCGCCTGCGAACTTTTTCGATATAAAAAATATTCTTAGTTCCATCAAACAGGAAGTGCACATGCGGCAGATTCAAAACTGTCTTACACAATACAGTTCTCCATACTGATGCGCTGTGCCAAATATCAAGAAGCTGGCCTGTGTGGTTCCTGAGAAAAATGTGACAGAAATTATTTTGTGACACCGACGACGACGGATAGTGATCCCTATATGTCGCCTCTGCGTAACGCAGACGACACAATAAAGTTATTATGTAGGATATTTTAATTTTTTAATTTAACCTGTATAAACCGAACACCTGCCTATACTGAACACAAAAGCTGGTCAAAGGAAGGTTCGGTTTAAGACAGGTTTTCTCTGTATTATGTTTTTGCTTCACGATCTTATGGCAGACAATTTTAGTATTTATAATGCAAAAGACAACAGCATATAGACCAGAACTCTAGATAAAACAATCCTAGTAAAACATAAAATAAATCTGAGCCTCCCATATGTCTGTTATTGTTCACCTGGTTTTCAATTTGATTTCCAAAACGTTGGAGATTTCAAATTTCACCTAATTCTAGCTTCAAATAACCTATATTTGCAAATTAAAGAAATTGGTATTTTAAGCAATGGTGGCCATATTGGATAGAAGGTAATGCTGTTAAACACAATGTTAAAGCTACTCATTGTCATACAATCCAGTTTAAATTTGAAGCCATTTGATTTAAAATGAAGCATAATAAAAAAAAATAATGTATACAATAAAAATTACCCCAAAACATTTTCCACCAAAACAAAAATTTTCCAGAAAAAAAAAATGTACACATTTTTTTATTTGTAAATTTTTTTTCTGGAGAATTTTCTCCAAAAAAAAATTACACAAAATTATTTTTTTTCATTTTATCAAAAAGAATGCAAAAAACAACAACAACAATATTTTACTAAAAAAATGCAAAAAAACAACAACAAAATTTTGCTAACTACTTAATACCTGTAGTCCATAAACTGTTGGTATGACCCTCCATTAAAGTAACTAGGTGCTGCTTCGTTGTTCATCATGGATAAAATTTTGATCTTAGGACAGTTTTTACTAATGATTGATATAAATGTACCTACAAAAATGAAGCTGATAATGTTTAATGTTGAATACAAATAAATCACTTTGGATTTTCTAAAAATTTAAAGCATAATTGTGAAGTACCAACAATTTAAGCATAATTGTGAAGTAACAATATTTTCAGCATAGTTGTGAAGTACCAATATTTTAAGCAATATTTTGATTGATAAAAAAACTAGAGGTTCCTAGGAGCCTGTAATCGCTCACCTGGCTCAAAGCTGGCCCAGCAGTTTCAGAGGAGATAATTTTTAAGTGAATTTTTGCGAATCTTCTATTTTTAGCAATGGCCGCCATTTTTTTTGGCGGGTGGGGTTGTCAGATATAATTCTGAAGGGGGACCATCTAAAGACCATTTCACCATAGTTTGGGCCCATTTGACCCAGCGGTTTCAGAGCAGATCATTTTTAAGTGATTTTTTGCCGATTTTTCTATTTTTAGTAATGGTGGACATCTTGGCTGGCGGCCGGGTCGTCGGACAGAATTCTGAAAGGGGTTCACCTAAAGACCATTCCACCATAGTTTGGGCCCAATTGGCCCAGCAGTCTCAGAGGAGTTAATTTTTAAGTGATTTTTTGCTGAATTTTCTATTTTTAGTAATGGTGGCCATCTTGGTTGGTGGCCAGGGTCATCGGACACAATTCTGAAAGATGACCACCTAAAGACCATTCCACCATAGTTTGGGCCCAACTGGCCCAGTAGTTTCAGAGGAGATAATTTTTAAGTGATTTTTTTGCCAAATTTTCTATTTTTAGTAACGGCGGCTATCTTGGTTGGCGGACGGGTCGTCGGACAGAATTCTGAAAGGGGTTCACCTAAAGACCATTCCACCGTAGTTTGGGCCCAATTGGCCCAGCAGTTTCAGAGGAGATAATTTTAAGTGATTTTTTTGCTGAATTTTCTATTTTTAGCAACGGTGGCCATCTTGGTTGGCGGCCGGGGTCGTCGGACACATTTATGAAAGATGACCACCTAAAGACCATTCCACCATAGTTTCGCCCCAATTGGTCCAGTAGTTTCAGAGGAGATAATTTTTGAGTGATTTTTTGCCAAATTTTCTATTTTTAGTAATGGAGGCTATCTTGGTTGGCGGCCGGGGTCGTTGGACACAATTCTCAAAGAGGACCATCTGAAGATCATTCCACCATAGTTTAGGCCCAATTGGCCCAGCAGTTTCAGAGAAGATAATTTGTAAGTGATTTTTTGCAGAATTTTCTATTTTTAGTACCGGCAGCCATCTTGGTTGGCAGGAGGGGGTCGTCGGACAGAATTCTGAAAGGGGATCACCTAAAGACCATTCCACCATAGTTTGGGTCCAATTGGCCCACCAGTTTCAGAGGTGATAATTTTTAAGTGATTTTTTGCTGAATTTTCTATTTTTTGTGACGGTGTCCATCTTGGTTGGCAGCCGGGGTCGTCGGACACAAATCTGAAAGGGGATCACCTAAAGACCATTCCACCATAGTTTGGGCCCAATTGGCCCAGCAGTTTCAGAGAAGATAATTTTTAAGTGATTTTTTGCCGATTTTTCTATTTTTAGAAATGGCAGCCATCTTGGTTGGTGGCCGGGGTCGTCGGACAGAATTCTGAAAGGGGATCACCTAAAGACCATTCCACCATAGTTTGGGCCCAATTGGGCCAGCAGTCTCAGAGGAGATAATTTTTAAGTGATTTTTTGCTGAATTTTCTATTTTTAGTAATGGTGGCCATCTTGGTTGGCGGCCAGGGTCGTCGGACACAATTCTGAAAGATGACCACCTAAAGACCATTCCACCATAGTTTGGGCCCAACTGGCCCAGTATTTTCAGAGGAGATAATTTTTAAGTGATTTTTTGGCCAAATTTTATATTTTTAGCAACGTCGGCTATCTTGGTTGGTGGCCGGGGTCGTCGGACACAATTCTCAAAGAGGACCATCTGAAGACCATTCCACCATAGTTTGGGCCCAATTGGCCCTGCAGTTTCAGAGATGATAATTTTTAAGTGATTTTTTGCCGAATTTTCTATTTTTAGTAACGGCAGCCATCTTGGTTGGCAGGGGGAATTGTAGGACATAATTCTGATATGGGACCACCCAAGGACCATTCCACCAAAGTTTGGCTCAAATTGGTCCAGTGGTTTTAGAGGAGTTGATTGAAATGCAAAATGCTAACGACAGATGGACGACGGACGCCCAGTAGTAGCAATAGCTCACATGACCCTTCAGTGGTAACTTGATCTGTGATGTAACTTACTCAGGTTAGAAAATTTGTTGTGGTCAACCCACAATGTTTCTAGATGAATCATTAGTGGTAACTTGATCTGTGATGTAACTTACTCAGGTTAGATATTTTGTTGTGGTCAACCCACAATGTTTCTAGATGAATCATTAGTGGTAACTTGATCTGTGATGTAACTTACTTAGGTTAGATATTTTGGTGTGGTTAACCCACAATGTTTCTAGATGAATCATTAGTGGTAACTTGATCTGTGATGTAACTTACTCAGGTTAGATATTTTGTTGTGGTTAACCCACAATGTTTCTAGATGAATCATTAGTGGTAACTTGATCTGTGATGTAACTTACTTAGGTTAGATATTTTGTTGTGGTTAACCCACAATGTTTCTAGATGAATCATTTGTGGTAACTTGATCTGTGATGTTATTCCATTTCTATCTACAATTAATGTTGTTAATTTAGGAAAGTCGATGAGAAATCGTAAATCTGTAGGAAAGTTAAGGCAAAATATCATACATCCCCTACACTTAGAACAATAATTTACATAATAAAGGGCTATTGCAGGCGCAGCATGATATGACCACAGTAAGTCTACAAGAGCTATGCCAGGCGCAGCATGATATGACCACAGTAAGTCTACAAGAGCTATGCCAGGCGCAGCATGATATGACCGCAGTAAGTCTACAAGAGCTATGCCAGGCGCAGCATGATATGACTGCAGCAAGTCTACAAGAGTTATGCCAGGCGCAGCATGATATGACCACAGCAAGTCTACAAGGGCTATGCCAGG
>MJUT01059828.1:587029-604351 GCA_002080005.1 Gigantidas platifrons | reverse complement strand
GAGCGACTTGAGAGCCGTGAAGGTGACTTTGTTGCCCAAGTCGCCTGGTTTGGTGAGCCCTGTTGTGGAGCGACTTGAGAGCCGTGAAGGTGACTTTGTCGCCCAAGTCGCCTGGTTTGGTGAGCCCTGTTGTGCACACTCATTTAGATATCTACATTTTTATTTCACATTTTACAAACAGCTCACTTGAAATAAGTATTTTAGTATCAAATAAAAAGAATGTATGAAAGATGATGTACATGTAATTGTAATGGTAATTTGAGGAGATATAGTTGTAGCCCTTGGCTGTGTGTTTTCCTCGTTACATAAATATAGAATTAAATGTAATTCATGTTAGTAAAATTTGTATCATTCATTCAGTCTGTGCCAAAAACATTTTGCCAAACTAGACCGAACATTATTTAGAATTTTTTTTTCTATTTGATAAAGCAAATTTTATTAGCCAGAACCAATTTTTACTAGACAGGGGCATAGGGCTAGTGGTTTTTGGTGCAGACTGTTCATTACAAAAAGGGTTTTTGACATCACATTTAATCTTTCAGGAACAACTATAGATGTCTTTAGAGGAAAGGCTGCTGTGAAAGAACAAGAAGAAGAAAAATACCCCACTCAACTCAGTAAAACAATAAAAGTAATACAAAGTTTTTGTATAGAATGTAACGGAAATCATAAAAAATACAATTAGGGGTAAAATTAGTTGGGCATTGAAAAGATTTTATCTACAATGTTGAGTACTTCACACGACCACTGCCAAATCTGTTATTTTGTTTCACCAAAAATAAATTACTATTGCATAATTTTTGGTAAAACAAAATAACAGATTTGACAGGTGGCCATGTGGAGAAATAGATATAAATATAGAAGACATTTATGTGTTACGTTTCAATCATGTTTTAATTAATTTTAGAGTGACATGTCATTTTATACGTGTTTTGATTGGTTTAAAAAGTTGAGGTTATTTGTCAATGTATGGAATCTAAAAATAAACGTCATTCTCAAGGTGTCCCGTGCCTTTGTCATCGGGTTATTTTCTTTAAATGAGGCACCTTTGGGGTTATTATACCCCCGCTCCCCGGAGGGGGAGGGGGTATACTGTTTTACCTCTGTCCGTCCTTCCGTCTGTCCGTCCCAAGATATTTTTCGTCGCATTTTTCTCAGCAACTATTGATGGCAGAAATCTGATATTTGGTCACAAGCTTCATATAGGTATGCCATATTGTGGGTAGCGTTTTTGGACCCGTCGGGTTCCTACTTCCTGTTTGCCGACTTGGTTGGTTTTTATACACATTGAACATATATGTAAATTTTTCGTCACATTTTTCTCAGCAACTATTGATGGCAGAAATCTGATATTTGGTCACAAGCATCATATAGGTACCCCATATCGTGGGAAGTGTTTTTGGACCCATCAGATTCCTATGTCCTGTTTGCCGACTTTGTTGATTTTTATTCACTTTGAACATATATGCTCATTTTTCGTCGCATTTTTCTCAGCAACTATTGATGGCAGAAATCTGATATTTCGTCACAAGCTTCATATAGGTACCCCATATCGTGGGAAGCGTTTTTTGACTCGTCAGATTCCTACTTCCTGTTTGCCGAACAGCAGGGGTATCATAAATGAGCATTAGCTCACAGTTCATCTTGTTTAAATTTATTTCCGATTATTTGCCTTGTTTTGAAAAAAAAAAATTCAATATCATAACAAAAAAAATTTGAATTAATTTATAAGGATTGATCGAAATTATTTGTTCGGTTCATTCGAAATAACCTCAATCAGGTTGTACACACCCTTGCGTACAACCCGATTGATGTTATTTCTTCATGAACCGAACAAAGATTGCGATCAATCCTTAAATACACTACTATTTTTTTTACTGTAAATGAACCTCTGTTATATATATATATATCAAATTCATTTTTAAGTCTAGGAAAATATAAATATATACTGAAGGACATTAGGAAAGTTGTACTTATATGAAAAGATCACATGTAGAAAGCTTAGAGTTAGTATTACTTTATTCAAGGTTACCTAAAATGAGTACTTTCAGATCTTTGATTTAATATCAGTTCTAGAAAATTTTCACCTCTGTAATACAACATTTGACATGTTTTATTTAAAAAAAGATATTTGAATACTCTACTGTGCATTGTTCATATTGGTGGTTCATTTAGAGTATTTGAAACTTCCAGGATATAATTTATTGGATAATATTTTTTTATTGAAATCTAAGTATGCAAACTAACTCCAGTCTTTATGGATTGTTCTCATTATCAGGATACCCCTGGTATATCTTTTCCTAGGTTAAAATAGGCTTTTGTAAAATAATGACAATTCTACAGGAATATTCACTTAAATAGGTGTCCAGCATGTCCAGTTGGATTGTCATTTCATCCTAATATCTGATGTTGATTTTGTAAAGGCCAGTTTTGAAATTTTACGTTCTATTTAAGGGAGTTAATCAAATAAGTGTATTTCTACTTCATCATTCTAGTTTTCTAGTTCTTAACAGATTACAATATTATGTCTTATGAATATCTACAAGATAATTGTCAATCCCTGATCGAGACAAGCCACGAAATTAGTTGCTTCTCCCTAAGCATGCAGCATTAAGGAGAAAGAGCAAAGACTGATTGGCTTGAAATGAGAATAATGTGTTTCCGAATGGAGCGACTGTCTACTAGCAGACTGTTATTTCAGTGAGTTAGCACTAGAAAAATCCAACTACTGGTAAGCATGTTGGTCTAGTACTACACGGACATCATTATCATATCATCAAATTTTGCTTGTTCTCGCCATAATATAGCTGAAAAATTGTTGATTTGGTGTTAAAAAAAACCACTCACTCACTGAATCCCTGATTTTTATTTTTGATTGTAGAAATATTCCATGATGTGTGCTCACAATAATTGTTGTATTTTGTTTGTTTTTTTTTCAGTTTGGACAGAAGGCTCATATAGAGTGTGCTAGGTTTTCTCCAGATGGCCAGTTCCTTGTAACAGGTTCTGTAGATGGGTTTATTGAAGTGTGGAATTTTACAACAGGAAAAATCAGAAAAGATTTGAGATACCAAGCTCAGGTAGCTGCATTTATTAACAGAACAATTCAAAAAATTTTATGTTTTCTCTGCCTTTATTTTAATTTTTTTTTATTCTGTCGACAAACTTTTTTATAAGTATTGTATAACATTTATCATATTTTATTAGTCTAACGTACGCCATGGTATCTGTTCATTAACTTTTGTTCTATTCGATAGACCTTTTTGAATTTTTAAACAATGATCCTTGCCATGGCATTAAGGTCTTGACTCCCATTTGTTTTGTAGGGGGTTTATGTTTTATTATGCCCCCGCGACTATTGGTCGGGGGCATATTGTTTTACCCCTGTCCGTCTGTCCGTGCATTCGTCACACTTAGTATGCATAGTTTGTCCAGCTAACTCCTCCTACAGTTTTGGAGCTACAGCTTTAATAGTTTGTAGGATGTTTATACACATAATGGAGGTGTGCAAGTCCACAGGGTTTTGATTTTCATCAAATATTCTCAAAATGACAGGTAGTTGGACTTAGTCATTTATGCCCCCGTGACTATTGGTCGGGGGGCATATTGTTTTACCCATGTCTGTCCGTCCGTTCATCACACTTAGTATGCATAGTTTGTCCAGCTAACTCCTACAGTTTTTGAGCTAGACCTTTTATATTTTGTAGACAGTTAGTACTTACACCGAAGGTGTGCATATTTTATGGATTTTGACTTTCAACAATTCTTTACAAAATTATGGATGCATGAACTTAGACAGATTTTGCTAAATCCCTATAGGATATATGGTTTGTCCGGCTAACTCCTCCTACAGTTGTTGAGCTAGACCTTTTATATTTTGTAGACAGTTAGTACCAACACTGAAGGTGTGCATATTATATGGATTTTGATTTTCAACAATTTTTTATAAAATTATGCATATATGAACTTAGCCACTGAAACCTGTTAACGTGTAAACAATGCTCCTTATACTTGCAGTTCCCTCCGGGCACTCCGGCTTCCTCCGCCACTAAAACTGACCGCCATGATATGACTGAAATACTGCTGAAAATGGTGTTAAACCCCATTCAATCAATCAATCGAACATCACATTGTTAGGTACAGATTCATTTATTTCAGTCATTTCTGCTTGATGCTGAATAAGCAAAACATTGGTTTACCCTTTTGCAATTATAACCGTGGGGGCATTGTATGTGTCTTACAGACACAAACTAAGACACAAACACCTTTTAAAGTCTATACATAAGTTTTCTACATCATACCCGATGAATAATATACCATTCCTTCAAATTAAGTTGTATTGAAAATCCATTTTGGCTCTTCAAGACCTTTTCCTTTCATTATACCCCTACACATTCCTCAGAACCAAACCAAAAGTTAAGGTAGTAAATTGGGGTGGGGGTTGAGGTGGATAAGGTTGAGACGGGGGCATTCAATTTTCTAGTTTATGTTATTTGTATTTATTTACGTATACTGGTGTCCAACACGGGTTCCACTAGTGGTTCAGGAACTGCTAATTCTTCAGGAACACCTGAGTTCATCCCCAGTTATTAGTGGTGTTTGTGATGTTCGATCTTTAGTTGTCCATGGAATGTTTTATAAATCTTTTTTTGTCCTTTTTCTGTTGGCCATTGTATTGTCTGTCCTTCTTCATTTTATGACTTCTGATTACCCTTTGGTATCTTCAAACTTTTCTTGGTAATAGTTTAGGAGATTTATATCCTTACTCGTTTCAAGCAATAGACCTCAAAAATGTTTTATTTCCTGCTTGCTGCTGAATGTGGAGCATTTATTACTCATCTGTTTTTGATAATTTGTTATATAATAAATTCCTTAGGAAAATCTGTTTCAGACAAATGCATAGGATTATTATGTGACTATTATCTTCACCAGAGCTTGTTACTTTGGTACCTGTCATAAATTCAATATGGCCACCATAGCCTAAAATGCAATTTCATTTGCTGAACTTAAAAGCTAATTAGTTCCTGAACTATGGTACTTTAATGTAGTGTGAATGATGCTAGGATGATCCTTCACAAAGTTAATGGCCATCATGTTGGCAGATATCCTCTATCTTTTACGGTTTCCGAGATAACATAAAGAGGCAGAAAAGTGCAGATTTCCAAAATTTGAAATTTTAAACTTTTTTATCTAATTTTAATGCAGTTTTTTGTGAAATGTTCATCTTAATGGGTTATTAACAATGAAAGAGATTGGATAACAGGAATCGCCTATATCTATCCTCTCTTAATACAAGGCAACAAGCAAAAATAGAATGAGCTACAATAAAATGAGACATGCCACTTATTGTGAAAAAGTCGATCAAAGGGGAATAACTAGGAGAAACACAGTAAAACCTATCTAAACAGAACCCCTGTGGGACTGAATAATTTGTTCAGTTTAGACAGGTGATTGGTTTAGACAGGTTCAAATTACATAGACATTTAGTAGATGGAACTGTAAAGTCTGTCTGGTTTAGACAGGTTTTTGATTAACTCTGGGTTTGGTTTAGACAGGTTTCACTGTAATTTGAAAGATATTTCAAATTATTATTCTGTGAACCACTGAACCATTTGAAATTACACCTTGCTGGAACCTTCCTTGGATGGTCTTTCACAAAATGTACGTTTTTTGTATTGATTGCAAATCCAAGATGGCCACCACAGCAGGATATATTTTAACATATGAATAATCAGGTGAGCGATACATACAGACTCAAGTGAGCCTCTAGTTCATTGAATTGACAAAACAATTTACAAGCAAACTTGGCTGTATTGTTCTGTACAAAATGTTTTACATAGGACTCTGCTCTGTTGATTAAAAAGTAATATTTATTTTGTAGGACAATTTTATGATGATGGATGATGCTGTGTTATGTATGTGTTTTAGTAGAGATGCTGAGATGCTGGCAACAGGAGCACAAGATGGCAAACTAAAGGTTAATATATTATTGTAGCTTATTAATCATCAATTTACATGTATTATTTAGGTAAATTACAGGTAAATTTATGGTTGGGTAAACTACAAGTAATTTTATTAGTTTACCAATCGTAAATTTACCTGTGTTTTAGGTAAATTACCGGTAAATTGATGGTTCGGTAAACTACAAGTTAATTTGTTTAGTTTACCTATTATAAATTTACCTGTTATAATTTGGATAATTACAGGTAAATTAATGGTTAGGTAAATTACAAGTAACATTTTGATGGTAAAGTAATGGTAATTTTTTTTAACAACATGATAGTTTTATTTATTGTGAATTCTTGCTTGTTACAAATTTAATCAAGAGTCCAAGCTTCTCTTGATGTACCACTGAAATATTTGGGTTGGGGTTAGGAGGTTAAAGGGGCCCGGGTGGCTCAATGAGTTAGGTCGCTGGATCTAACAACTCATACAAGCCTATCACCAATACGGCGTGGGTTTGCACCCGGCTTTGTAATTTACAAAAAAGGGTACACTCGACTCGCAACCGCAAGTGATAAAGTTTACCAGTTGCTTGCCCATGGTGGGTGGTTCTCTCCGGGTACTCCGGGTTCCTCCACCACTAAAACTGGTCGCCATGATATAGCTGAAATATTGTTGAAAGTGGCGTTAAACACCAAAAATCAAATCAAATCAGTTAGGAGGTTAATGCCACTTTCAACAATATTTCAGTTATATTGTGGCAGTCCGTAAACCACCGACCTGTCGCAAATCAATGACAATCATTATCACATAATGTTGTATCAAGTACACATCTCCATGAGCGGAATTCGAACTCACAACTTTAATGGTGATAGGCACTTATTGCATAGGTAGTTATAAATCCAATTACCATACGATCATGACTACGACAACCCTCCTTCACAACTTAAACACAACTTAAACACTTATTGATAGATATAAACCAACCACTATGCAATCTCATATATAAAGGTCCCTCTATAAACTTTTTTGTATTAAACAAATTTTTAATTGTTTATTTTTAGGTGTGGAAAATCATGACAGGACAGTGCCTTAGAAAGGTCGAGAGAGGTCACAGTAAGGGCATCACATGTGTTAACTTTTCTAAAGACAACAGTCAAATTCTTAGTTGTTCTTTTGACCAAACCATCAGGTACGTAATAGTATACACCTATTTACTGGCTATGAGGACAATAGCAAGTTTATTGTCCCCCGAGACACTAAACTTGCTATTGTCCGAATAGCCAGTAAATAAGTGTTTTATTATACCAAAGGCAATCTTGTAAATCTGAGAAAATATGGCTATTAAAAAGACACAAATAGAAGTTCTTAATAGTAATATTAAGACAAAATATCAACAATAAACATGTTTTAACAACAATTCTAACCAGTTTAAAGAATTGATCAACAAGATTAAACTCAATTAAAGTCCCTGTTCATTGTCAATGAAATATTTTACTGATGCCATTTTATCGTCTGGTAAACAAATAATCGTATCTCTNNNNGGGCATGTAGGTGCATGTACGTTAAACACGAAAGATCCGAACCATAAAAACGCGGGAAAACGTATGCTGTTTGAACCGAACTATTTCCCTAGGGATAATAGTCATGATCAGTCATCACAACTATTTAAAGAAAATCATCAATTGGATTTTTATGTGCAAAATAGTAATTTTATCTGCATTTAATTTTATATAAAAAATACATACTGAGGTATAATAATACAAAATATCTACATTCTTGTTTACTTGGTAATTTTTCTAAAGACAACAGTCAAATTCTTAGTTGTTCTTTTGACCAAACGATCAGGTACGTAATAGTACAAAATATCTATATTCTTGTTTACTTGGTTGACAAAGAGAAATAGGCCATCGGCGTCGTGGTCATGATCGCATAGTAGTTGGATTTACAACTACCTATACAATCAGTGCCTATCACCACCAACGTTGTGAGTTCGAATCCCGCTCATGTGAGGTGTACTCGATACAACATTATGTGATAACATTTGTTAGTGACTTGAGACAGGTTGGTGGTTTTCTGGGTGATATGGTTTCCTTCCCCAATAAAACTGACCACCACGATATAAATGAAATATTGTTGAAAGTGGCTTTAAACACTAAAACCAAACCAGACTAAGAGAAAAACATCACTGAGCTTGAGCTTCTCTGGGGACATTCATGAAATATTTTGTATTATGAAAGTACAATTTTCCAAATTCACAAATTTTAGTATTATATTCACTCAACATTCATTTTCATAGATTAGTAAGGGAAATAACTCAAGCACTATGGATTCATTTTAATTCGTGGGTATCAATTTTCGTGGATAGAAGAAAAAATACAGTTCGTGGGATACGTAAATTCGTGGATCGCTGGTTCAAAAAATAAAATAAAAAGTTTAACATGCATAAATTCGTGGATCTCTGTTCCATAGATAATAAAAAAAAATTAAAATTCATTCAAAATGTGTGCGTAAGTCGTCAAAATCCCAGCTTCATAATTCTTCATGAAAGTGTTCATTTCAAACTTTGATTATAAGCGTGGACGCAATTTACTAATTATTTGTTTTACTATTAAAATTGTCTTGTCGGAATTTGATAGGGTATTTTAATCCCTTTGATGTACAAATGATTCAAATCAATTCGGTTGTTTCGAATCATTTCCATTCCGTCAAAATTTTGTTATTTTCGTCTGCCAGATCACGTGATTTCGATGGAACTGCTGGCCCTGAGCTTCCGGTGTCAATGTACACAAGAAAAACTCCTATCGATATGTGCCGTTTTAACGTTCGATACTCAAGTTAAAAATATCTTAACATTTTCTGTAAAAGACAGATATCAATTAAATTATTTTATTTGTATCAAAGACTTCAACGCAGAGACAAATAATTCTTTAAAATTAAATTTGTTTTCTTTCTTTATTTGCGGCTGTCAGCATCATGAAAGGAAAACGATCTGCCTTTATGTATATATTTCTTATATAAGACAGATAGTAGGGTACCGAACACCAGTATTTATTCAGCAGTTTCCTTGGCGTCTCCATATTACAATTACTTATAATCTACNGCATCTACGACTATGATATGCTGACGTTGTCACAGTAATAGCGTAAACACCGGAAGTCGCCTGCCAATTTGTTCAGACGTCAAGACACGAAAAAGACGGAACGTGGTCGGAATTGACATGATTCGAAACAACCGAATTAGGACACATTTTACAGTCATTAGAAAATGGTCAAAAGTGTGAAAGCACACTTACTATGTTTGTAACCCAAGCTGGCATCCAATTGTCCCAAGACATAATAAAATAGTAAAATTTACTCAAGTCGTGTTTTTGCTATAAATACTTAGGGGAGCATATTTCCTTAATAACCAAAAAAATGTCATTTCAACAATGGTTTAAAATCCGGTAGTATAAAGGTTAAAGCTCCAACCACGCCAGGCTTGCCCGATCCATCGAACTGCAGTAACCAACGTGATGTACTTGTAACCCAGGCAGCCAACGACGGTGTTGACACCATGATCTCTGCTACTCCATCTACTCCTACTAGAATACGCAAACAGGGAGACTACAACTACTACGATGATGAGACCTGTGCCAAAATCGGCAGATATTTTAAATTTAAAGTTCTATGTTTCTTTTCACTTGCAACTTTGATAAATGTTTTCTGAAATCAAAATGTTTAATTTTTGTTTTAAAATTTTAAGATTTATGTCCGAAAATATTACCAAAGATATTTAGTAAAATTTTATTTCGATAAAATGTCGTTTTTGTCCAGAATAAAGATACAAACATGCTTAAAGGACAATTTATCGAAATATTATTTGAAAAGCAATGTGTGTCCTCCCAGCTCCCTTTAAAAATTGTTTAGTAAAATCTTATTTTAAGTAATATTTTATTGCAATAATGTGTCGTTTTCCCTGATTTCTTTTTAGTGGATAAAATTTGATACAGCTTAATGTCAAAACGCGTGTCCCGTATGACAGATAAATATGTTGTTGGTCAAAGGTGTGAAATTTTAATTTATAATCTCCTGTCACACACAAAATTACCCACGGGCAAAGTATCTTATCATTAATCCATTTGTCTCCTATAATCAATAATAATTACAATATAAACACATTTTGTAAAATTATTAATTACCAACATGTCATGCACTTCGTAAATCAACACTATACTAGAACTACAAAACAAAACCGGAAGTAAACAGACGCGTTCAAAATCACATTTTACAATACAAAAAATTCTACGTGCAAGAGTTTTATTATTTTTAACAACATTTTCTTCAAAATATTTATTGTTTAATGCAAGTTACTATATACTCACACCTGGAAATGTACAGTATTGCACCAATCACAACGAAATAAGACACTCGAGAATGCCAAAATAATTAAAACTCGACTGTTGCGATTATTCTTCGTTGAATTCTTAAATTTGTGGATTGCTGTGACCCACGAATAAAAATGAATCCACAGTAACACACAGTGGGTGTGTTCAGAATTCCACCAAACTCGCCCTGGGATCACATGATCAAACAAATGTACAGATTTCCAAATTCACAAATTTTAGTATTATATTCACTCCACACTCATTTTCATAGATTCGTAAGGGAGATAACTCAAGTAACACACAGAAAGATAGTGGGTGTGTCCAGAATTCCACCAAACTCTTCCTTGGGGTCACCAATATCAAATTAAAATATCCACCCATGGTTAATTCTTTTGATTATGTGTATGCAAAGGGTACCCAATGTAACTTAATTTTTACACTTGAGTTATATTTAGACTCAAAGATAAATATTTATGGGATGGTGTGAGACGTCAGAACAATGTTCTTTTATTTTAAACATCGGCCATATTTGATAAATAAAGTTTGTTAAAACCTCTATCCATATCGATCATTTCAAAACTGGAATTTCATAAAAATGGCCACACTATCACTATCTTGTTCAAACTCAAAAAACATTGAACTGAAAAAAACAACAGAGCTGTAAAGGATGATTCATCTGTTAAACCTGTTGAGATACTCCCCCCAAGGACCAGTAGGCCTAAAAATTTCAAAAACTGTTTTCCAATTGAAGGTTGAAAATAAGTTGGCCTTCACAATAATAGGATATTTGTTAAGCATTTCACCTCATTTGATCTCTTCTACTTCTACCAGATCAGGGTTTTCAATATTTTTCAAGTGTACCAGTACTTCACTATTTACAGGAAGACTACTTAGTTGATGGTTTTTTTTAATGAAATTTATTATGTCTCCCCTTCGAACAAAGGGAGACATATTGTTTTAGTCTGATTTTTTCTTCTGCTTCCGCTTCTTCTCAGCGAAGCTTGTCTGGACCATAACTTTTTTGTCTTTTGAGATAGGTCAATGATATTTGGTATGTGGATGCATGACCATAAGGCGGTGTGTCGCGTACCGTAATGACCTTCGTGGGGCTTTGACCTCGAGGTCTAATAATTATTTTTTAAATAGTATTTTCTTGTCCGGGCCATAACATTTTTGTCTTTCGAGATAGGTCAATGATATTTGGTATGTAGGTGCATGACCATAAGGCGATGTGTCGCGTACCATAATGACCTTCATGGGATCTTGACCTTTGACCTCAAGGTCAAATAATTGTTTTTTAAATAGTATTTTCTTGTCCGGGCCATAACATTTTTGTCTTTCGAGATAGGTCAATGATATTTGGTATGTGGGTGCATGACCATAAGGCGGCGTGTCGCATACCGTAATGACATTCGTTGGACCTTGACCTTTGACCTAAAGGTCAATTAATTGTTTTTTAAATAGTATTTTCTTGTCCGGGCCATAACATTTTTGTCTTTCGAGATAGGTCAGTGATATTTGGTATGTGGGTGCATGACCATAAGGCAGTGTGTCGCGTACCATAATGACCTTCGTGGGACCTTGACCTTTGTCCTCAAGGTCAAATAATGGTTTTTTAAATAGTATTTTCTTGTCCAGGCCATAACATTTTTGTCTTTCGAGATAGGTTGTTGTACAGATGGCCGCATTAAGGGGAGACATAAGTTTTAGGTATCTAAAACAGTTCTTCCTAGTTTTTGTTTGTTATTATTAAAATTTGAACAATTTTCATGAATCTCTTATAAAGCACTATGAAATCAGGAGGTACCAAAGACCATTTTAGTACTGTCTCTTATTGAAAGGCCTGCCAGATACTGACCTTCAGTAAGTTGAAGTTTATGTCAGGCTGTCTCATTGATTAAGATAACTTTGATTACAGGAGTTTTCTATTTTCTATCTTATTTTTACTGTTGTCATAGCAACCGCACTTGCTTGAATCATAGTACAGACAAACCTGTCCACTGCTGTCGCTTCTGTTTAGCAGTCGCCTGTATTAAATAGTCACATTTTCTTGTCCTGTCAGACAATTTCATATGAATTTAACATCTTTTAAGAGGTCACTTGTCTTAAAAGACCATTTTTTCTTTGTCCCAAAGGTGACCTCTTCAATAGAAAATCTTCTTATTGCCTCTTAAAAGTATAAATCTTTCTATTTAAATCAACATTTGTCCACTATAGACAGTGAAATTTTCACATTTTATAGTACATATCAAGTGCATCAGGCTTTATAATGGCAAAGTTCAATATCTAGGGGGAATCTATTTTGATTCCAACTGAAACAGAAGACTACTTTGGTTGATGGTTATTTTGAATGATTTTTTTTTTTCCAGAATCCATGGGCTGAAATCTGGTAAATTGTTAAAAGAGTTCAGAGGTCATACATCCTTTGTAAATGATGCTGTATTTACACAAGATAGTCACCATGTTTTAAGGTAAGAGTTCAGAGGTCATACATCCTTTGTAAATGATGCTGTATTTACACAAGATAGTCACCATGTTTTAAGGTAAGAGTTCAGAAGTCATACATCTTATGTAAATGATGCTGTATTTACTCAAGATAGTCACCATGTTTTAAGGTAAGAGTTCACAGGTGATCTGTTGTAAAAGATACTGTATTTACACAAGATTGTCCCAGTGTTTTAAGAGTTCAGAGGTCATTTTTAGCTCATGTTGCCAAAGGCACTGTGAGCTTTTGCCATCACTTGGCGTCTGTCATCCGTCGTCTGTCGTCCGTTAACTTTTCACATTTTAGTCTTCTCCTCTGAAACCCAATGAACTAAAATTTGGTAGGAAGCATCTATGGAAGGTCCTCTATAATAGACATAGCTCATTTTGTCCCGATCGGATAACAAACATGGCCGCCTTAGGCAATTCTTGTTTCTGATTGGTTGATTTCTAAAAAAATCTTCTCCTCTGAAACCGCGTGGCCAAATGAATCAAAACTTGGTAGGAAGCATCCTTGGAAGGTCCTCTATAAAGATTGCTCATTTTGTTCCGATCCGTTAACAAACATGGCCACCACAGGTCATTCTAGTTTTTGATTGGTTGATTTCTAAAAAATCTTCTCCTCTGTTAAAAGAAAGATAACTTTTGCCTAAACTGTTAAAAGAAAGATAACTCTTGCCATTATCTCCCTTAGAAATTAAGTAATGCTGATATAGTGTAACATGTTTATTCTATACATTACAAGCAGGTATTCACATTTTAATATTCTTTTTAGCAAACCTTGCCAAAGGCAATATGAGCTTTTGCCATCACTTGGTGTCCGTCGTCTGTCATCCGTTTACTTTTCACATTTTAATCTTCTCTGAAAATCCCTCAGCCAAATGTACTGAAACTTGGTAGGAAGCATCTATGGAAGGTCCTCTCTAAAGAGTGCACATTTTGTTATGATCCATTACCAAACATGGCCACCACAAGCAATTCTCGTTTCTGATATAGAAGATTTAAAAAAATCTTCTCCGCTGAAACCGCTTGGCCAAATGAACCGAAACTTGGTAGGAAGCATCTATGGAATGTCCTCTATGAAGATTGCTCATTTCGTCTCGATCGGTTAACAAACATGGCTACCACCGAAACTTGGTAGGAATCATTTATGGAATGTCCTCTATGAAGACTGCTCATTTCGTCCCGATCGGTTAACAAATATGGCTACCACCGAAACTTGGTAGGAAGCATCTGTAGAATGTCCTCTATGAAGATTGCTCATTTCGTCCTGATCGGTTAGCAAACATGGCCACCACATGCAATTCTTGTTTCTGATTGGTCGATTTCTAAAAAATCTTCTCCTTTGAAACTGCTTAGCCATATGAACCGAAATTTGGTAGGAAGCATCTACATGTATGGAAGGTTCTGTATTAAGTTTCCTCAAAGCAGAATGAAAGGTGAGCGACACAGGCTCAGCCCACTGAGCCTCTAGTTAATAGATTTACACAGATGGTCACCTTGGTGTATGGGAAATGATGAATCATTAGGATAAGTTACTCAGGACCAAATCGTTTAAAAGTTTATAAAATATAGATCAGATTTACGTAACTTTTTTTTTTAATTTCACTTCTTTTTTGTAGTGCCAGTTCAGATGGTACAATAAAAGTATGGAATCTCAAAACAACAGAATGTTCCAACACCTTTAAATCTCTTGGTGGCACAACAGGAAGTGACATCACAGTTCATAGTGTACATCCTTTACCTAGGAATGCTGAACAGTTTGTTGTGTGCAACAGATCTAATACAGTTGTTATTATGAACATGCAAGGACAGGTAACTCTCTCTTGATTGAATTAATAGCTTGACCACAGAAACAATGGAAAGTGATGATGAATGCTAAAATTATATTAAATTAATTACTTGTTCACTAGAGTTGCTCCAAAAATGTCTTTACAGTATTCCCTCTCTTAAAAGGCCACTCGCACCAAAGACCACCCTCTTATCATGCCAGTTTCAGATGCCAAGGCTTGACATTAACCGTTTTACCAACTTGTCCATTCTGACTAGTTTTAGTTGTTCGAATGCAGGAAATACTTGTCAAAATATTTTGATGGATAAAACAAGATAATAACAACTTCTGATTGGTCAATAAAAATATCCTATACTATATTTGAATAGAGAAAATGCACTATGTCTTTGATGAAATCTGTAGTTAAACGTCTAAAGAACTAAATTTATAAAAGTACAACTTACTACAGATGAATTTTATAACATTTTGTAAATTTTAGCGTTTTCTTTATTTTTGTTCACATGCAACATTCACTAGGCCAGAACCAAATTTTGACTTGTCCCCGTCCAACCGGACTCATTAATTTCAAGCTCAGGATGCACTGAGATGGTAAAATACTACTAAATTGTCCCCCTCAAGAGTGGCCATCCCTCTTATAAATTGTCCCCCCTCAAGAGTGGCCATCCCTCTTATAAATTGTCCCCCTCAAGAGTGGCCATCCCTCTTATAAATTGTCCCCCTCAAGAGTGGCCATCCCTCTTATAAATTGTTCCCCTCAAGAGTGGCCACCCCTCTTATAAATTGTCCCCCTCAAGAGTGGCCACCCCTCTTATAAATTGTCCCCCTCAAGAGTGGCCATCCCTCTTATAAATTGTCCCCCTCAAGAGTGGCGACCCCTCTTATAAATTGTCCCCCTCAAGAGTGGCCACCCCTCTTATAAATTGTCCCCCTCAAGAGTGGCCATCCCTCTTAAAAATTGTCCCCCTCAAGAGTGGCGACCCCTCTTATAAATTGTCCCCCTCAAGAGTTGCCACCCCTCTTATAAATTGTCCCCCTCAAGAGTGGTGACCCCTCTTATAAATTGTCCCCCTCAAGAGTTGCCACCCCTCTTATAAATTGTCCCCCTCAAGAGTGGTCACCCCTCTTATAAATTGTCCCCCTCAAGAGTGGTGACCCCTCTTATAAATTGTCCCCCTCAAGAGTGGCCACCCCTCTTATAAATTGCCCCCCTCATGAGTGGCCACCCCTCTTATAAATTGTCCCCCTCAAGAGTGGCCACCCCTCTTATAAATTGTCCCCCTCAAGAGTGGCAACCCCTCTTATAAATTGTCCCCCTCAAGAGTGGCAATCCCTCTTATAAATTGTCCCCCTCGAGGGTGCCCACCCCTCTTATAAATTGTCCCCCTCAAGAGTGCCCACCCCTCTTATAAATTGTCCCCCTCAAGAGTGGCAACCCCTCTTATAAATTGTCCCCCTCAAGAGTGGCAACCCCTCTTATAAATTGTCCCCCTCATGAGTGCCCACCCCTCTTATAAATTGTCCCCCTCAAGAGTGCACACCCCTCTTATAAATTGTCCCCCTCAAGAGTGCCCACCCCTCTTATAAATTGTCCCCCTCAAGAGTGGCCACCCCTCTTATAAATTGTCCCCTTCAAGAGTGGCCACCTCTCTTATAAATTGTCCCCCTCAAAAGTGCCCACCCCTCTTATAAATTGTCCTCCTCAAGAGTGGCCACCCCTCTTATAAATTGTCCCCCTCAAGAGTGGCCACCCCTCTTATAAATTGTCCCCCTCAAGAGTGGCCACCCCTCTTATAATGCCACTTATTCATTGTAGAAAGGGTGTTTTTATAGAGAGGTACTGCTGTAGTAAGATAGAATACCCTTTTCTTCAAATACCACTGATATCAAAAATGTTTTGTGCTTCTTTTTTCAGTGTACTTATATTTATAATTATCTTATATTTATAATTATCTTATATTTATATTTATCTTATATTTATAATTATCTTATAATTATAATTATCTTATATTTATAATTATAATTATACATATAGGTATACTATATGTTAAGTTTAAGGTGTTTTACATCTCTTCTGTTCGTCATTCTGTCTGTCCTTCAGTCATGATGACTTGTCAATAGAGCATTCATTTCTAGTCAGAGGCTCACCTGAGCCTGTATCTCCCACCAGATTATTCATATGAAAGTTCATATATTATTCATGTGCTCAATAACATCTAGCTCAAAAAACATTTGATTTATTTTCACAATATAGGTCCTATGTTAAAATATACCATGTTGTGGGGACCATCTGGGATTTGTGATAAATACAAAAAACATACATTTTGTTAAAGACTTTCCAAGGAAGGTTCCAGCAAGGTGTGATTTTAAGTGGTTCCTAGAATAATAATTTGAAATATATTTCAAATTATTTCTCCTAGAATTATCCCCCCTTTGATCAACATTTTCACGAAAAAGTTGCATGTTTCATTTTATTGTAACTAATTATATTTTTGCTTGTATTAGGAGATGGTAGATATAGGCTAGTCCTGTTATCTGATCCCTTTCTTTGTTAATAACCCATTAAGATGAACACTTCACATCTACCATAATTAACCACATTAGTGGTGTAATGGTTAGCGTGCTCGTTTCGACTGCAGTAGATCGTGGGTTCGAGCCCCGATCGGGTCAAACCAAGGACTATAAAATTGGTATTTGTTGCTTCTCTGCTATAAAGCACATAGCAGTAAGGAGAAAGAGC
>MJUT01059828.1:556830-584079 GCA_002080005.1 Gigantidas platifrons | reverse complement strand
TTACATGTGAATACATAGAGCCATAGAACCTACGGTACCATCGGTTCTTACATGTGAATACATAGAGCCATAGAACCTACGGTACCATCGGTTCTTACATGTGAATACATAGAGCCATAGAACCTACGGTACCATCGGTTCTTACATGTGAATACATAGAGCCATAGAACCTACGGTACCATCGGTTCTTACATGTGAATACATAGAGCCATAGAACCTACGGTACCATCGGTTCTTACATGTGAATACATAGAGCCATAGAACCTACGGTACCATCGGTTCTTACATGTGAATACATAGAGCCATAGAACCTACGGTACCATCGGTTCTTACTATATTTTTTTTATATAGAAAACATCATTTTTCCAGATGTGTTGAATCTGTCTCAAATTTTTCTTATGAATATTTAAATTTTAAAAATTAGCTACTCGTACCTATAATTATACAAAAGTTGACAATTTTCTGCATGAAAAAGGGAAATTTCTGTTTTAAAAATATGAATTTCACATCATGTTTCGGTACCTACTCCTTTGAAAATGGTTTGGATTAGGGCATGCTGGCCTTTTTTGTCTATATATACATGTTGTTGTATACATGTCCTATACATGACTATCAGAAACTATTTCTAGAATTGATGCTCATACCCGGTATTCCAATTATTGATTGATTCATACTTTTTTAAGATCTCTTTATACAGCATTTATCCAGATAAGTGTTTTGTGAAGAGTAAATAATAAATTTTTACAACTACAGTGAAACGTGTGTAAGTCAATCATTCTTAGGACCATCTTTTGTGTTCAGAATAGACACATGTTCAGTTTATGTTAAATTTACAAAGATTTCCTACATTTGGGACTTTTAAGTTAAATTTATACAGGATTCCAGTTTATTCAGAATTGGTTTAGACAGGTTTCACAGTATATCTTTGTAAAAGTAGCAGTATTCTAAATTAAATAGAGTAAGATTGCAGATGTTTTAAGCTTATTCACAGAATTCCCGTTTTTCAGATGGTATATTTTTTTATAAAGATCATTGTACATGTACCTGCATTGGTTTCTAGAAATGAAAATTTTCTCATATCAAACAATATGATATATTTTGTATTCAAATATAAGTTGGGGGTAGTCATGGTCATGATCATATGGTAGTTGGATTTACAATAATTGGATTTACAACTACATGTTCAATCAGTGCCAATCACCATCACCTATCCCGATCATGAAGAGGTGTACTTGATACAACATTATGTGATAAGTTTGTCAGTGACTTGTAACATGGGTTGGTTTTCTCTGGGTCCTCCAGTATCCTCCACCAATAAAACTGATGGTCACAATATAACTGAAATATTGTTGAAAGTGGCGTTAAACAGCATAAACCAGAATTTGACACTTGAATAAAAAAATTCTAATTCAATTAAGACAATTTTGACTGGTAATTTCTTTATTTATATTTACATGATTGATTGATTGATTGATTGATTGATGTTTATATTTACAGGTTCATGAAAAAGATGTTATAGGTATTACACATCATCCTCATCAAAATTTACTAGGAACATATTCAGAGGACGGACTCTTAAAAATGTGGAAGCCTTAAAGTGTAAACACCAAAATGAGTCAATCTCATAAACCTTGGGATTAGTTTTACATGTCTATTAGTGACTCTATTCGACTGTGAGCTCGGAAGACTTGCAGAAATAAGAATGTATGTTCCTGATTTCATTGCATTAGTGGCCCAGAATAATAATTGAAAACACCAATCATTTGTCAAGAAAATTGAAGTCTTGATCATGAAATTGTCGTGAAACACCTCAAGTAATGATGCCACAATATGTTGGATGGAGTATTACATTATAACAGTTTTAATTACGCTGGACTGTGTTTCCATGTTTGGATTACAACAGATTTGATTTAAACCTTGTTAGTCTGAAATTGTATATCAAGATGATTTAAAAAAAAAAAAAAAGAAAGTCAAAAGTAATACCGTCAAAACTGTTAATGCAGCCACCTATTTAAAGGTCACCTATTCTTGTCCTGTCGTAGAAATTTTTTATGAATTGAACCTCTTTTATGAGGTCACCTGTCATAAAAGGCCACTTTTTCTTAGTCCCAGATGTGACCTCTTAATACAGGTTTGACTACAGTTAAACCTGTCCAAGAGGTCACCTCTATTAAGCAGTCACCTGTATTAAAAGTTCACCCTTTTCTTGTCATGTCATAGAAAATTTCATATGTATTGAACCTCTTTAAACAAACAAAGGTGACCTTTTAATACAGGATTGGTTGTATATGGTTTTGTTTGTTGTTGTAATAATGTATTTACCTTGAATATTTGTAGTAACAAATATTTTATGACAAGAACATCACAAGATCAATATTTTATCCATATTGTGTACAATTTTAATATGAAATTTAATAAATGTTGTAAATGACAGAAAAAACTAATAAAATTATATGAATAAGTTATATGTTTGACATTAGGCCAGCCTTAAAAATATGTTTGTTTCCCCTTTCCGACCCTAGCCTGAAAGATCTGGGTTGGTAGGTCGGTAAATTATTATTTTTTTTTTATCAAGCATGATTCAGGCAGACAGACAAACTGACTTCTATACACCCAATATCTTTGTTTATTGTCATATTATCTGTGCAATTGTAATCATAGAATGTAATTCATGCTGTCCCTTGATTGGAAAAAATATCCATTGTCAGAAAGTGATGTCTTTGTATGTTGGGCCATATCAATGAAAAGATTGAAGACTGAACAGTTTTTATTTGATTTTCAAGACAGAACATATTTCTTTTTTATTATTTTAAGGGGTTTCTTTTGGGAATTGGTTTCCCACTCTGTTTACATGTGTTACAAACAGGTAATACTATTTTATATTTTCTGAGAAGTTCCACTTCCACTAAGGCACATAACGTAGCTTCAAACTCAGAAGCCATGCTTCTACGAATATTCGGAACAGTCGGGACTCTAGGTTTTTTAGTAACGATGACTCACGGTACGTTCCAGAAGAGTATTACCTAATACGAATCCAATGCCGGTATTGGACACGGAAAAATTCCGGAAACGGAAAATCGTAAAAAAATATTTTGTTCACGGAACGGGCTGTAAAAATTGTTCAGTCGCAGCGATTTCGGCAAGTCGGTCGCAAAGGGGAAACAAACAATATTTTAATTTAGGCCTTATTCAAAATGTATTTACTGTATCTTACCAGCAAATAAAAAAAAATACACGAGTTATAGTACAAAAAGTAATTGTTTTGTTTCTCTGAGACTGGATCATAAGGTAGTTGGATTTACACCTACTTGTGCAGTCAGTTCGAATCACGCTCAGGCGAGGTGTACTCAAAATAACATTATGTGATAAAGTTTGTCAGTGACTTGCGGCAGGTCAGTGGTTTTCTCCGGGTACTCCAGTTTCCTTCAACAAGAAAGCTTACCGCCTCAATATAGCTGAAATATTGTTGAAAGTGGCATCAAACACCATAACCTATCACTACTAAACGTGTGAATTTGATTCCGGATCTGAACGAAGATGGCAAATAAATGTGGTGTTAAAGACAACTGTTATATGTGGTGATTCATCAGAATCACGCAATGATATAGCTGAAATATGACTAAAGTTGGCATTAAACACCAATCAATCAATCATTGGAATCTACCAGAAATAAAACACAGAAGTTGTAAATATCCTTTTATCATGGGAGAGAGAAAAAAAACACTTTCAAAAAGAAAGAAATAAAACAGGGTTATTTAGTATTAGTTGATTTAGATCTGATGAGAACTATTACTTTATATGGCATTCAATGCTCTCTTTTTCTATTAAGACTTACTCCATTGTGTTGGTGACATATTGTCTGGAGGTGGTCTACCTACATGCCAAATATGCAAAGCCTGTCTTGAACGACAAAAAAGTTACAGCCCGGACACGATTTGTTACGGACGCACGGACGGATAGACTAAACACTATAGGGCGTCCGCCACATTGTTGGTGACCTTTGACCTTGTACTTTGACTCAAGGTCAAACTGGTCCGTGCGTCCATAACAAATAGTGTCCGGGCTGTAACCTTTTTATCTTTCAAGACAGGCTTTTCATATTTGGCATGTAGGTAGACCACCTCCAGAAGATGTGTCGGGTACCATTGTTGGTGACCTTTGACCTCAAGGTCAAACTGGCCCGTGCATCCATAACAAATCGTGTCCGGGCTGTAACTTTTTTGTCGTTCAAGACAGGCTTTTCATATTTGGCATGTAGGTAGATCACCCACAGACAATGTGTCGCGTACCATTGTTGGTGACCTTTGACTTTGTACTTTGACCTCAAGGTCAAACTGGTCCGTGCGTCCATAACAAATCGTGTCCGGGCTGTAACTTTTTTGTCGTTTAAGACAGGCTTTTCATATTTGGCATGTAGGTAGACAACCTCCAGCCGATGTGTCGTGTACCATTGTTGGTAACCTTTGACCTCAAGGTCAAACTGCTCCGTGCGTCTATAACAAATCGTGTGCGGACTAACTTTTTTGTCATTCAAGACAGGCTTTTCATATTTGGCATGTAGGTAGACCACCTCCAGACGATGTGTCGCGTACCATTGTTGGTGACCTTTGACTTTGAATTTTGACCTCAAGGTCAAATCGTTCCCTGCATCTGTAGCAAATCGTGTACGGGCTGTAACTTTTTTGTCGTTCAAGATAGGCTTTTCATATTTGGCATGTAGGTAGACCACCTCCAGAAGATGTGTCGCGTACCATTATTGGCGACCTTTGACCTCAAGGTCAAATTAGTGATTTTACCGTAACAAACTGTCATCTTGTTCGTGGCATTTTGATACTTCATCATTGATGCCTAAAGTGATTATTAATTGTCACTAGGGTATTATGTTAGATAAGAAATCTGAGGTTAACATTAGTCTGTCCTTACAAATTTTTTTACCACAAGTTATTTATGGCGGGGCTCATCTCGATGATATCTAGTTCATCCAATGATTGGGAGACTGAAAATGTTACTAAATTGCTTTTCACACTACAAGCAACAGATTGTAAAGCACCACAAGTCTTTACTATTTTTTCCGATCTTCACGAAAGGATGATATGCACGATGACGATCAGCCATGTATAGGTTCATTTCATTTCGGCAAATTGAAAACAATAGGGCTTCCACATCTAAGATATGGGACCCCGTTTAAATACCCACCTTAAGTCATTTAAAGAAGCAACATATTTAAGACCAGACTTGATAGAAAATCCATGTCAATGTTTACCACAAGGCCAATAAAATCACTTGATCACTGAAACAACAGTACTGAGGTAGACATGTCGCTCCATTTAGACACATTATTCCACTTGATCACTGAAACAACAGTACTGAGGTAGACATGTCACTCCATTTAGACACATTATTCCACTTGATCACTGAAACAACAGTACTGAGGTAGACATGTCGCTCTATTTAGACACATTATTCCACTTGATTACTGAAACAACAGTACTGAGGTAGACACATTATTCCACTTGATCACTGAAACAACAGTACTGAGGTAGACATGTCGCTCCATTTAGACACATTATTCCACTTGATCACTGAAACAGCAGTACTGAGGTAGACACATTATTCCACTTGATCACTGAAACAGCAGTACTGAGGTAGACATGTCGCTCCATTTAGACACATTATTCCACTTGATCACTGAAACAACAGTACTGAGGTAGACACATTATTCCACTTGATCACTGAAACAACAGTGCTGAGGTAGACACATTATTCCACTTGATCACTGAAACAACAGTACTGAGGTAGACATGTCGCTCCATTTAGACACATTATTCCACTTGATCACTGAAACAACAGTACTGAGGTAGACATGTCGCTCCATTTAGACACATTATTCCACTTGATCACTGAAACAACAGTATACTGAGGTAGACATGTCGCTCCATTTAGACACATTATTCCACTTGATCACTGAAAGAACAGTACTGAGGTAGACATGTCGCTCCATTTAGAGCCAACTAATCTTTAGTCTTACTCCATAGTGCTGATTACTTAGTGGAGAAGTAACAAATACCAATTTTATATTCTGGTTTGTTCTACCGTATATCGGGGTTTTTTCCACGATATTCAGTCAAAATCAGCAGGTTAACTTTTCGCTGTGTTTTATTTTCACTGATTGACAAAATCCTCGCTAAAAATAAACCTCTGGCAAAAGGATTATCAACTATATATAGATCATTATAACAACAATTTGAAGAATATTTGTTTCTTTTGGTATTATATACACATAAAAACTCAGGTTAATCGGAATTTCAGAATGAGTACATTTCTTTTGTTTTCGGTATTTAGATGAACCTTGAGACCACACAGTTTGATATTATTTGATCCCAGCAACTATTTATGAAAAATGTAAAATTTAAAATAACACTCAATAATAATAATTCATGTAATAACAATTTTAAATATTGTTTTAATCAACTTTATTACGATTGTAGACATTTGATTGTTTTAATTATTGTCGAGTGTAGGCTCGGCTTGGTAAATCAGCGACACAGATCTCGGGTTCAATAATTGTTCTTTATTAATCGTAATTAATGGTCAATAATCAAGCCACAGCTGAATTTAATGACTAATTAACACAAATGATGACAAGTTTATCCCTCTACCTGTAATTGTTAAGTAAACAATTATCTGTTGGTAATCAGACATTTATCACACCTTGCAGTAAGCACAATCAACCGTAACATACATCTGTCAATTAAATTGCCATATTCGGTTAGAAATACATATACATCCACGTATAAAGATAGATAGACAACTCTTATTATTTTCGGGGAATTTTCCGCTGGTTTTTTTTAACAGCTGCGAAAATTATCCATGCGCAGAAAAAACCTGATATACGGTATGTTAATATATAAGATCGAAATGATCAAATGCAGGGTTGCCTGGTTAGCAATGAACAGAAAAGTTTGTGTGTTGGTGATATGTTGCAACACCCTCCCCCACTCTCATAAGGAGACAATTTAGTAGCATTATACTATCTAAATAAATCTGAAATTTGGCCTTATAAGAGGGAGATTACTGTAATTGTTGCACCTTCACTGTCATGGCTGGCTACAACTGGCCAGTTATGAGCAACCTTGGATTAAGAAACCTTGTCTCAAATCAGTAATGATTATAATGTTCCAATTTTTAACTTTTTCTAAGGTTATGTACAAATTCGGATAAAATCTTGTCGAACATGTCAGTATTTAGTACAACCAGACAGAGATGATACTTGGGTTTGTTTTTTAGCTCATTGACCCAAGGGTCAGGTGAGCTTTTGTCATCACTTTGCGTCCGTCGTCCGTGTCTGTAAACTTTTCATACTTTCTTCTTCTTCTTTGAAACCACTGAACTGATTTGGACCAAATTTGGCAGAAATGTTCATTGGGAGGTCCTCTACTAAATTTNNTTATTTTGGTGCAGATCGGAAATCCAACATGGCCGCCAGGGCCAATAATGTGTTCTGAATGGTTGAAACTTTGAAAATCTTCTTGTCAGAAACTACTCAGCCGATGGAATTGTAACATTATAGAAATGATGACTGGATGGTCCTCTACTAAATTTGTTATTTTTGTGCCGATCGCATATCCAAGATGGCCACCATGACTCGACTTAGTTTTAACATAGAATCCTATTCAAAAAAAAATTTAAATTTTTTTCCTGTGAAAGCAGTGTCAATTTAAAGCAAACATGGCATTAATGGTCCTTAGATGGTCAACTTTCAAAATAATGTCATGTGACCCCGACCTCCATCCAAGATGGCCGCCATCAGCGAACATAGTTTTAACATAGGACCCTATAGGAAAAATGTTTAAATTGTTTTCCTCTGAAACCAGTTAGCCAATTTAAAGCAAACATGGCATGAATGGTACTTAAATGGCCAACTTTCAAAATTATATCCAGTGAGCCAGACTTCCATCCAAGATGGCCGCCATCAGCGGACCATTGGACTGTATGGGAATTTCATTGAAAAACCTTTTTGGGAGAAACTACTCAACAAATTGAATATTTTGCATTATATGAATGTTACTTGGATGGTTCTACACCTGATATATTATTTTGGTGCAGATCGGAAATCCAACATGGCTGCCAGGCCAGGGCCAATAATGTGTTCTGATTGGTTGAAACTTTGAAAATCTTCTTGTCAGAAACTACTCAGCCGATGGAATTATAACATCATAGAAATGATGACTGGGTGGTCCTCTACCAAGTTTGTTATTTTTGTGCTGATCGGAAATCCAAGATGGCAGTCACAGGGTGATTTATTTTACCATTTGACCCTATGGGAATTTCATTTGAAAGACCTTTTTGTGAGAAACTACTCGAGAAATTGCATTTTTTGCATTATATGAATGTTCCTTGGATGGTCTTGTACCTAAATCTAATATGGCTGCCAGGGCCAATAATGTGTTCTGTTTGGCTGAAACTTTGAAGATCTTCTTGTCAGAAAGGAATTGTAACATTGTAGGAATGATGACTGGGTGGTCCTCTACCAAGTTTCTTTCTTTTCGTTGCCGGTGGGAAATCCAAGATGGCCTCCATTTTCCAAGTTAGTTTACCATCTGACCCTATGGGAATTGATGCCTTATATTGATGTTCATTTGTTTCCTTTCTAATGATGCTACAATAATAAAGCTTCAATTGAATTGATTTTCTGGTGTGAATGATTTATGGATGGTCCTCTACCAAAATTGTAAATTTGGTACCAATTGGAAATTCAAGATGGCCACCATAGACAGACAAAGTTTAACATAGAAGCCTATGGGAATTTGTACTCAGAAAGTACCAAGCCAGTTGACTTGATTTGTTCCATGATGCTCCTAACTGCAAACAGAAAGACTTGAAACATATGCTTGTTGATAACCTTATTCCAGAATTAAAACTTAAGCAGTCTAATATACTTACCATGGGAGATTTTAATTTTGACTTGCAAAACAAAAACTTCAGGTTTTCAGAATTTATGGAGCACACATTCAGTAGTAAGCAAATTGTGTCTAAAGTCACAAGAAAATATGAATCTTTGTTAGACTTAGCATTTCTAAAGGTTTACCCTGCCAAGTTTTACCAGGTGAGCGATTACAGGCTCTCTAGAGCCTCTAGTTTTGTATTCCAATGTTTTTTTTCTAATAACGAAGCAGTTGTGGCTGTGATCGTATGGTACTTGTCATCTACCAAAGCAATCAATCTCTTACTGTGCAAGACTAGGTGTAACTGCTACATCATTATGTGATAGAGTTGACCACAGGATGGATCTATCAGAACACTGAACTCAATGCAAATGTTAATAAAAGGCCGTTGGCCACTGGTCCCCCGACGCCAAGGTTATATGGTAAGATTAAATTTTGAAACTACTGTAAACTAGAGGTTCAGGTGAGCTTGTATCACTCACCTGACTTAATAATTCTGAAAGGGGACCACCCAAGCACCATTTTGAATTAAAAAAAAAAGGGGGAGTAACTCTGGTTAGATTTGTTGAAAAATCATCATTATCGAACTTGACCTAGATATTCATGAGTTGCATTTACATACTAAACCTAGTGTCAATCTGACTTTTTGTTCCCAAGTTATAATTTGGAAACCAAAAAATCAGCAATTTTGAAGAATAAAAAGGGATGTAACTCTGGTAAGATTTGTCGAAAAATGATCGCTATCAAACTTGACCTAGATATTCATTCATGAGATACACTTACATACCAAACCTAGTTTCAATCTGACTATTTGTTCCCAAGTTATCATCTGGAAACCAAATATTTGGCAATTTTGAGGTATAAAAAGGGGCATAATTAGTAAAAATTGTTGAAAAATTGTCATTATTGAACTTGACCTAGATATTCATAAGATACACTTACATGCCACGCCTAGCTTCAATCTGACTTTTTATTCACAAGTTATCATCTGGAAACCAATTCGGGACACACGGACGAAGTATAAAAAGGGATGTAACTCTGGTAAGATTTGTCAAAAAACGATCGCTGTCAAACTTGACATAGATATTCATTAGATACACTTACATACCAAACCTAGTTTCAATCTGATTATTTGTTCCCAAGTTATCATCTGGAAACCAAATATTTAACAATTTTGAGGTATAAAAAGGGGCATAACTCTAGTAAAAATAGTCGAAAAATTGTCATTATCGAACTTCACCTAGTTCTTCATAAGATATACTTACATACCACACCTAGCTTCAATCTGACTTTTCATTTTCAAGTTATCATCTGGAAACCAAGCACACGGACGGACGGACGACACCCATTCCTTCGACGAAGCGTCGGGGGACAACAAAGTGCTGAAAGTGGCGCTAACACACCACCATCAAATAAACAAACACAAATTGTTACAGCACTTTGATAGCACCATTTTTGAAAGAGATACTGATCTTGTTGACCTAAAATATTTCATCAAAATGTTTTTCCACACAACACCTCCAATTCCATTAGTGAGTGAGTGATTGTAACACCAAATGAATTTTTTTTAGCTATATCATGGTGAGAACATGTTACATTTTGACGAGATGACGACGTCCTCATTGTACTAAACCAACATGCTTTGTTGGATTTTAATAGTGCTAACTCACTGAATCAACAGTCCGCATGTAAACATGTCGCTCCACTCGGACACATTATTCTGATTTTAAGCACACCAGTCTTTGCTCTTACACCTTATAATTAATGCATTTAAAAACATTGTTGAAAGTTGTAGTCAACATTAACATTATTGACCACAGGATGGCTCCATTAGAACACTGGACTCGATGCAAATATTCACAGATTGCTACAGCACTTTGATAGGGCTATTTTTGAAAGAGTTATTGAACTTGTTGACCTAAAACATTTCCCACAATGCCTCCAATTCCAATAGGTGAGTGATTGTTCTTTAACAACAACTGAACAATGTTTTAGCTATATCATGGTGAGAACAGGTTATATTTTGCCGAGATGATGACGTCCTCATTGTATTAAACCAACATGCTTTGTTGGATTTTAATAGTGCTAGCTCACTGAAACAACAGGTAGGTATGTCGATCCACTTGGACACATCATTCTGATTCAAAGCACACCCGTCTTTGCTCTTACTCCTTAATGCTGCATGCTTAGCGGAGAAGCAACAAATACCAAATTCATTGTTTTCGGTTTATGTGGTTAGAAATATTGTTGAAAGTTGTAGTCAACATATAGGGTTAACATTGATCAAAGGATGGCACCATCAGAATACTGGACTCAATGAACTCTGTAATTGCTCATTGCAAAACAAACAAAAAATTTATATTGTAAAAATTGACACTTTATTTTCAATACTTTTAAATTTTACAAACACAGACACTGATCACTTGACATAAACATCAAATTTATGAACCTTTAAAAGGATAATAGAAGTGGGAGAAAGAACTCAAACGGTCCAGGACAAAGTTATCTAACATTAAACCATGAATATATCTAGGAGAAAGAAATCAAACGGTCCAGGACAAAGTTATCTAACATTAAACCATGAATATATCTAGGAGAAAGAGATCAATGGTCCAGGACAATATTATCTAACATAAAACCATGAATTTATGAGAAAGAAAACAATGGTCCAGGACGAAATTATCTAACATAAAACCATGAATACATCACACCAAAATAAAACTTCAAAATGCATCAGTCTCTTTATTACAAAACAGTTGAATGTAGTGGGTTGAAAATTTGCTGTGAAAGAATATAGCTGAAAGTAGAGTTTAATCTCCAAATGATAACTTCTTAACACATAATTTGTTAAATGCTTTTTTAATGAACCATATCATTAAATATGTAAACAGCTGTTCCACTAATGAACCATATCATTAAATATGTAAACAGCTGTTCCACTATCTTATTTCAAAGAAATTTGTTCTCTTTGGTTAAGGATTTTCTCATTTCTTATGACAAAAGTCAAAACTCTAATGAGATTGGAAGCTCTATAATAATCCTGCATTTTTGTTCCAATTTCCTTGTGGTGCTCTAAATTAAAAGTAACCATGGACTAGAACTGAGGGAGGTGGGGTCGCACAGCACTTTAATTAGTATTTACTGGGTGGTGGTATGCTTTAGAAACCACTACAAGAGCTTTATAGAACAAAAATATTAAAATTTCATACATGGCACTTGTTATATTAAAGTACATTTTCACAATGTGAACTCTCTCACCGGCTATAATTACAAATGATCATACAGATAGTTATGACAAGAGGGGGGTTAAGGGTTATGTCGTTTAATGGCACTTTCAACAATATTTCAGTTATATTGTGGCAGTCAGTTTTATTGGTAGAGGAAACTGGAGTACACAGAGAAAACCACCGACAAACTTAATCACATAATGTTGTATCGAGTACTTTACCATGAGTGAGATTCAAACTCACAACATAAGTGGTGATATGTACTGATCGCAAAGGTAGTTGTAAATCCAGTTACCATATGATCACGACCACAACAACTCCTTTATGACAAGAACTCAAATGGTGAACATCATAATCTATTTATTTATGATCATTTTTAAATATGGCTGCAGTTAAAGTTAAAATTATCACAAATATTTGTTTTAAACTTAAAACCTGAAAATTGTGATTAAAGTACAGTACAAACAAGACTCACTCACAGATTCATAAATAATCAAGTTCATGATATTATAATTAAGTTCATAAATAATCGTGATATTATAATTAAGTTCATGAATAATCATGATATTTAAATTAAGTTGATATATAACAAGCTACATTTATACGATCCCATTTCATTATATTAGCACATAATAAATAACAGATAAATAATTTGTCAACTTGCACATTAAATGTAAAATCTGTCTAGATCATAAAGCTAGACTGTTAAAAAATGTTACAAACTGGAATAGTAATTTTGAAGGTACAGGTACCATGGAAAAGTCTATTATAAAAACAGATGTATATCAGTTATCACCAGAGAAGTTATCTCATCATTTGTTAGACAGTATTACTATAATGGACCTATTCAAAAGTGGCAGCGGAATATTTAAGGAATATTCAGACCAACTTTGGTTTCATTCCATCAAGTGGTTCTGAAGAAGATTTTCGGACTTCCAATTTTTAAACCAATCAGAAGCAACAGCAAACATCTTTGATATCGGGCAAGGTCACAAATTTACTTGTTCAAATCTTGGGCCTGTGGTACTTGAGAAGAAGATAAAAACATAAAAAATTAATGGACGACAGACACCAAGTGAAGTGAAAAGTTATGGCTCTGATGAGCTAATAAGGGCACACTTCCCTTTTTTGCAAAATATATTTTCTGCAAGAGTGATTTCCCTTATAGTAATATTTCTTATTCAAATTGTCTATAAATAGAAACGATGACACACCCATACCATGATACCTCTGCAAACATTTTTCGGTCATACAAAAATTACAGCTAATGACATAACATAAGATATATATTAAAGTAAAATTTTCACAACACGATATGGTGGAAATATTGCCAAAGATGGTGTTCAACAACAAAATAACATAAAAAATGCTTTATGTTTTCAAAACTTATGATTATATAAAATAGTTAGTTTCTTAGGCCTACATAACCCAGCTTGAGTTTCATTTCCACTTTCAAGACATGACAAGGATGTAAAATGTGTTGCTTCTTTTACATACGGAAGCTGTTGGCTCAGAGTAATTACTGGAATAGATTACAAATTTTGTTATGTTAAAATTGTGTTTAATAATAACAATAATAACTGAATACTATGAGATCGTCACTCTATATGTCGAATAAAAACGCATGATACATGCAGTCTCAAAAAACAGAGTTGAGATGATATTTTTGTTTTGTTTCCGTCAAGATTTTTTTTTGTACACTTGCATCCTTTATCAATTCATCTATGAATAACAAAGAGAAACAGAAAATATTTATTTTTATTTATTTTGCATGGTCTTATCTTAGGGTTGTTTCATTTAAGTCTACCTGGGAGGGGGGAATGCCATTTTTTTTTATTTTTCTGTTGGTTGCGGGGGTGAAACCATATTTTTTTTTATGTTGGGTGGGGGTCTCTTGAAAATAAATTCTGTTTGGGGGGGGAGGGGGTTAACTACCCTTAAAGAGGGCAAACTCCGTTTCTGTTGCCATGTGGCTGTAAAAAATAGGTCTTCAGTCATTATCACCTATATTTGAAATTAAAATTATAGCTAGCTATACATTGTATGTAGTAAAATGCAAGAGGCACATTTATATGCATAGTTTAAGGGAGAGATTTACACGCCGTATATTGGTATATCATTAGTGCGAGGCTCATAATCTCGTTGAGATTAGGATTGGGTGTTTCTATAAATGAAATTATTTTTATGATTTTTTTTCCTGGTGGTAGTGGGGTATTTATTGAAGTAAATTCTGGTGGTGGTGGGTGAAAATTTTTTTCTTTTCTATTGGTGGGGCACATTGCTCTGAAATAAGTGGCGTTCCCCCCTCCGAGGTATATTTAAATGGAACAGCCCTTAGTGGATACCCCCTTTAAACAAGCTTGAATACATTGTTATTGTGAAGCACATTGCACTCTCTGTCCGTGTGGTCCCATACCGTCCTCGTCTTCCTCATGTGCTTGTTTATACTGATTACGCCTTCGTTCGTGTGGTTTAAATTCTACTAAATCATGTTCCTCTGCATCGTCTGGAATTATCATTTCTTTCCGTGGTGGTAGTAATTTGTCCAACTGTGATAGTTTGTTAGGAGGTAGGAAACCATTTTCTGGAAATTTTACTTTAAATTTGATTATAAGTCGTCCTTTTTCAAATATGTCACGTTTCATAGGCATGCCTTCATTCATTACACACTTTATTTCATTGTCTTTAATTACTTCACCTGAAAAAGAAAAAGAAAATCTTTTAATTTTCAAGTTATTTATACCATGTAGCATATAACATGTGAACGGCATCAGTAGTGTAATTGTTAACATGCTGTCCTTAAATGTCGTAGAGTTTACAGTCCTGTTCATGTCAAATCAGATACTATCAAATTGGTATTTGATGCTTCTCCACTAAGCATGAATCACTAAGGAGTAAGAGTAATGACAGGTTTAGAATCAGAATAATGTAACCAAGTGATATGTCTACCCTCTATCACATGTGATGAATCAGAGAATCACTGTTAATAGCTTTCTTAGTCAAATCAATGCTGGGAAAAAACACTGTGACATCAAATAAAGCAATCTCTGGGGGTTATGGTTATGGTGTTTAATGCCACTTTCAACAATATTTCATTTATATCGTGATGCTGAGTTTTATTGGTGGAGGAAACTCACCGACCTGCCGCAAGTCACAGACAAACTTTATCACATAATGTTGTATCAAGTACACCTCTCTGCAATCTCTGTATATCAATGGTAAATTATAATGCCCCAGTAAGTCAACCATTTTTGGCATCTTTGGGCCTCTTGTTTATAAACAGGTAGGGCTAGAATCTCAAGAAATCAATCTGAACCTATATTCAGTGACAATGGCCCAGTGTGAGAGATCTGTCAAATAAAACATTGTATCTACCATAGGGTAACAGGAAAAACAACTATTTTTCATGGATGGTCTCATGTTATCGAATAAAAATCCATAAAAAACTAAAACCTCAAATGATTGGCTTACCTAAATTGAAGTACAATTCTACATGTTTGTTCATGCAATAGTGGGATTTCCGACTTGCATTGTAAATTTATAATGACTTGCAGTGCTTCCTATCAGGAGGAAATATGTGACTTTCCCAGGTTTACCATGGCCAGAATTGCTTCATATCTGGTGAGCAATTTACCTAGAAAATTTACGATGGCTAGTAGTGCTTCTTATCAGGACGAGATAACTTATTTGCCTTGAAGAAAATTTTTGATCGTCAGCACTGCTTTAATTCAGGGGGAGATAGCTGACTTCACCGTGAAGAAAATTTATGATTGCCAGCCAGCACAGCTCCCATTCAGGAAGATATAAATGACATACCTGGTAAACTTGTGATGACCAGAGTTCTATTGTCTAGAGTGTCGATTGTTTTTTGAAATCCACACAGAGCTTCTACCAATTCAATCTCCATTTCAGTAACAAGGTCAATGTCCTGACGTTGGAATACATTGTGCTCTTTCTCGTCCAAAACTATAATAACATCCCCTGCTTCTAAGCCAGGCTCTTGATCGCCTTCGCCATGGAAACGAATATTTTCACCATCCTTCATTCCTGTTAAAAGTTAAATAACAATCATCAATTTATTATCATGTTACATGTAGTCAAACCTGCCTTAAAGGCCACCTCTATATAGCAAAGGACAGTCTCAATTTTTCCATTAATGAATAGTGCATATAATTTTAGTCTGTATATAAAGGGTAATTGCTCATAAAGGCCACATATTCAGGTTCCCTTAAGTGGTCTTAATAGACAGGTGTATATTATGTTGTTTTACGCTGTTTGTCAGTGTGTCATATTTATAATAAATTGTAAATAAATTCTTTCATTCAACAGGCTATTTTTGAAGCTTGTTTTACAGTCCTTTTGACTTCTATAAATGTTCAGAAAAAAACGGGTGGCTCAATGAGTTAGGTCGCTGGATCTAACAACTCATAAAAGCCCATCACCAATACGGCGTGGGTTCGCTCCCGGCTTTGTAAATTACAAAAAAGGGTGCACTCGACTCACAACCGCAAGTGATAAAGTTTACCAGTTGCTTGCAATTGCCCATGGTCGGTGGTTCTCTCCGGGTACTCCGGCTTCCTCCACCACTAAAACTGGTCGCCATGATATAGCTGAAATATTGTTGAAAGTGGCATTAAAACACCAAGAATAAAAATCATCAAATCAGAAAAAAAAATCTTAAAAATTCATTTTTCAAGTCAACAATTATTTTTTAGATGTATATAAATATATATATGAACTCTGACATTTAATTTAAAAAAATGAATTAAGTAAATTTAAACTTCTGTATTGAATGTAATAAACAAACCTACACATAGAACATGTGAATTATAGAAGTTTTTAAGTGTACAGACACCAAAATGTGATTTCTACATAACAGACTGAGGGACGAAACATTGGATAAAATAAAAGAGTAATAATGTTGAACATTTAATATGTCATTTTCCCCATTTGGAAAAAAAATTGAACTACCAGTAGAAAAGATTTAAAGGATATCGTAATTAGGATTGTATAATCAGGGTTCCCACTCTTTTCCAGATATGAAATTCCAGGGTTTTTCCAGGACTTTTTTCAGTTTTCAAGGATATATATACATATATGAGAAGTTATGTGGTACCACTGTGCTATAATGAACTATAATACAGCAAATTACCCTGCTCTCCTCATGTTTTCTTCAAGTAGTGCTTCAGGAACATGTTTTGTGTAAGATATTTACAAATTAAAATTTTCTGATAGTGCTTTTGACTGTATTTGTGTTGTACCTTGGGATAGAATGATCTAATCATGTCTGGATAAGTTTTCTTGCTCGTTATTTGCCACTTGAACAAGTATTCTGTTATTATCATGGATTTCATGTGTGATTGGATATTGATCGCCATCATTGGAACTAATTCATGTAACATTGACCTGCACTACTTCTACAAACACATTGCAGATTCAGATTCAAGTTATCAATTCGTCCCTATGCCTTTCGTCCTTTTTTTGGGCCTATTGTAGACACTTTTATTATTATTGGGACGAATAAAGCAAGGGACGAATTGATTATCGGACCAAGGGAAGTAACTCGAAATTGACAAATTGCATCAAAATTTTCGGTGGTTAAAAAAATTATGCTTTCAATAAAGATTTCCAGGGCAAATCCCAGATTTTGACAATTTTTTTAATTTTCAAGGACATTTCCCGACCAGGAACGTGTAAAACGATATTCCCGGGCATTTCCCATTTTCCAGGATGCGTGGGAACCCTGTATAATGCATACCCAGTTTTGGCACTGAAAATCCCTATTGAGCAAAATCTTGTTTAAAAAAAAGAAAGTTTCATTTCTCATCATGATCGTACATTTATATCAGGGGAATATAGAATAAAAAGAAGAACTAATGAAAACATTGATGTGAAAAGTGTATTTTAAAAAGTCACAAAACATGTGGAAGTATTTAATAGGATCTCATTTATGCCTGATGTTTCCAAATTAGAAATACTTGCTAAATTGTAAATTAATGTCATTGTATTATGTAATTGGTTTTAATTATAAACACTTGTCAACTATATCATGCAGACTTGTTGGCAGGGAGAGTTCGGCTATGGGTAGGTGTCTAGAAACTTTAAAACATTTCTTAAAGATATTCAGAGGTTCACAGGTGTTAGCCTTGTGGTGAGAAATTATCAAACTAAACCACTAAGGCCCCTTATATTATGCCATTAAAACTATTACAGGGATGATCCTGGTTAGAAAATAAAATATCTGAAATCAGTAAAAATAGCTGAAACCATCTACACCCACTCAAAATGGTCATTTTTACCACTTCTGACTATGTCCAGCAACTTTTGAAGAAAAAAAATTCAGAGGAAAATAGCAGAAATCAGTTAAATAACTAAAAGAATATCCCTGGTATTATAAAGCACCCTAATAAGTTACCTTTATCAATATGTACTTCCAGTATTTGTCTTTCTCGTGTAACTTTTTTACCATTGCAAGATTTACACATATGCTTTGGATCAATGCTTTCACCTTCACCTCGACACTCGTGACAGACTGACTGTATTTGTTGTACCATACCAGGAGCCAATTGATGAATTCTAACCTGCATCCCTGTTCCTTTACAGTTACGACATTTTCCAACAGCACCTTCTTTTCCTCCTCGTCCTGAAACAACAGATTGACACTTAAATAGATTGCCTAGACTTTGACCAAACTTGACTGTCCATATGAGTAACACGGCAGGTGACTTATAAGAGGGCAGTAACTGCTTACTCTTCGTGAGCACCCGAGTTCACCCACGGTTTTTTGGTGGGGTCCGTGTTGCTCATCTTTTTAGTTTTTGGTGTTGTCCTATTATGTGTCTTTACGTTCTTAGTTCAGTGTTGTGATGTCAGTTACGATTTCTGCATAAAACGATGTTCGTTAGTCTTTACCACCAGTTGCTTGTATATGTACAGCCTGTAGATCAATCTCATTCATATAGTTGTAATAAAATATGCTTAAAACAAAACAATCAAAGACAATGTGTATTATACAGTATACAAACCTTCACATTTACTACATATAACATTCTTCTGTAGAGCCAACTTTCTAGTAGCACCAAAGACAATGTGTATTATACAGTATACAATCCTTCACATTTACTACATATAACATTCTTCTGTAGAGCCAACTTTCTAGTAGCACCAAAGACAATGTGTATTATACAGTATACAAACCTTCACATTTACTACATACAACATTCTTCTGTAGAGCCAACTTTCTAGTAGCACCATTGTACAAATCTTCTAAGGAAACTTTCAGCTGATGTACAACATCCTTCCCCTTTTTGGGGCCTCGATGTCCTCTACTGCCCCCACCAAAGAACATGTCAAATATATCCATGGGGTTGTGGAAGTCTCCGCCATGACCCCCTCCTTTTATAGCATCTTCACCTCCCCTGTCGTAGGTTTCACGTTTCTTGGCATCTGCTAACACTTCATATGCTTGACTAATTGCCTTGAACTAAAAATATATATATGTTACAATGGGTGGTTTGGTTTAGGCTGAAGGTGTTTAACTCCTCTTTCAACAATATTACAGCAAAGGACCATATGAGGTACCTTTTAGAATTTAACATTTTTGTTTGGATTGGAAATCTAAGATGTCCACCACTGCCGGAAAAATTTAACGAATGTTAGGGTTATGGTGTTTAACATCACTTTCAACAATATTACAGCTATATTGTGGAGGTTAGTTTTATTGGTGGAGGAAACTGAGTACCTAGAGATACATTTAATTTTATTTCTTGAGCAAAAATGCACAAAGCTTTGGGAAAGGTGAACTAAAAATCACAGGTCTTATTGAGCGAGTGACTGTTGTTGAACACCAATTCAGCAATATTTCAGCTATATCATGGGAGAACATGTTGCTTTGTACTTGATCAACACACTTACATGTAGTTGTATGTATTTTTATAGTGTTACTAGCTCATTGAAACAACAGTCTCTCCACTCAACAAATTATCCAGATTCCGAGCCAACCAGTCTTTGCTCTTACTCCTTAAGGCTGGAAAATAAACAGCAAATACCAAATATTTATAATCTTCAGTTTGATAAAACCAGACTCGAACCCATGATCTACCGCACTCAAGGTAAGCACACGAATCATTACACCGCAGTGGCACAGATCATGATGTGGTTGTCTTATTGAGCCAGTAAATGTCCATACTTTTTAATAAGATTTGACACAAACCTTTTCTCCTTCATCCGGGTTTTTGTCAGGATGATACTTTAGGGCCAACTTTCTGTAAGCTTTCTTTATTTCATCAGGTGTTGCAGATGGTTTGACACCTAAAAGATCATAATATCCAGTTTCTTTAACCATCTCTAATCACAGTCTATTACTAGTCTGAAATGATACAAAGTTACATACACTAACAAGAGAGTTCAGTTAAAAATCGGTGATTGGTCATGAATATTATCCCCCAAAAAAACTGATAGATCATGGTGTGTATTGTATTTATTATTATGACTACAGTCTTTGTCTTAATTGTTTTTCGCCTACTTGCCTGAAAGCCAAATTTAGACAAATTTACTATTTATTCAAACAATTTTTTTTGATAATTTTCACTAGTAGGAATCCAGTTTGACTTGTCCTGTGATTCTGGCAAGTGTGTAAGTAGGAAGACTGACTCCTTCTTTTGTTGATTTAACCACAGCTACTCAGGGATAGGATATGCCACACTTTTTTTTTCAAAAGCTGACACTATGAGAAATCTTGTTCAAATCCGAGAAGTTTAAATACCTTCTCCGTATATATATATACAAATGTACAAATCCAAAATGGATTATTTTAAAATGAATGTCTGGTTGATTTTTTGATTTTTGATGTTTTAACGCCACTTTCAACAATATTTCAGCTATATCATGGCGACCAGATTTAGTGGTGGAGGAAGCCAGAGTACCCGGAGAGAATCACCGACCATGGGCAAGCAACTAGTAAACTTTATCACTTGCGGCTGCAAGACGAGTGCACCCTTTTTTGTAATTTACAAAGTCGGGCGCGAACCCACGCTATATTGGTGATAGGCTTGTACGAGTTGTTATATCCAACGACCTAACTCTTTGAGCCACCCGGGCCCCAGATCCTCTCTAACTTATTAAGTAAATGAAATGTTTGGTATAGAAAGGGTCATCTTGTGATGATATACAAATGTAGCATAATAACATCAGTTCCTAGAACGTTATCATCAGTACGTTGATGGAGTGCTGAACTATAAAGTTGTTTGTTTGTTGGTGTTTAATGCCACTTTCAACAATATTTCAGTTATATCGCGGCATTCAGTTTAATTGGTGGAGGAAACCGGAGGACCCGGAGAATGTCACTGACAAACTTTATCACATAATGCTGTACACCTCGCCCTGATCGAGATTCGAACTCACAACATCAGTGGTGATGGGCACTGATTGCATAGAAAGTTGTTAATCCAACTACCATATCACTGCCACAGGGGCCAGATGAGTTTTTTTTAATCAAAACTTAGGTATGTCTTGTTTAACTGAGTAGAAAAAAATACCAGGCACCCATTTGTCCGACCTGGCCATTTTTAGCAGAATGTACGGACTTGGTCTGCTGTAACTTTTTTATTTTTGGACGTACAGGGTTCAAATAAGTTTTTTTCTAAAGAAAAAATATTCAGCTTTCAGTCTATATCACCATTATACGTATAAAATTACTCATATTTTTTTCTACTCAGTTAAACAAGACATACCTAAATTTTGATTACTGCCGAGTTCATACCCTTGTTGGTATATAGGTATATAAGTACATGAAAAAACTCATCTGGCCCCTGTGATCACTGCCGGGTAGTGCCCATGAACTAAAATGTAAAAAGAAGAAGATATACAGATTAGTAATGTATAAATAAAATGAAAATAATTACTGAAGGATACAATACAATTTTTCTTAGTTTTGAAAAAAAGGGATTTAACAGTTGGTCATTCTGAAAAAAAGGTGTGGAATTCTCATGAATATTTGACTTCCGAAGCTATTTTCTGCTCAGTATTTATCCACGCGTTATGGGTTTTCATCGTATTATCGATTTTCCGATCTGGCGATTGACAGTGTTAACCCTGAATTCATATGACGATTGGAATTATCAAAGAATGGTTAGTTAAATATTTCTTTGTACATAAGATTGTTTGAAAAGCCATTCTTGTATTTTAATATACTCTCGATTATCTGTCAACTTCTGCTGTCAGTAAAATGGCGTCACATGTTTTCGTTGTAAGTAAAAACAGGGCCGATATATGGGATGGAAACGAATATAAAATCCGTAAATGGCTGGTTTTAAAATATCATGGTTCTGGCCATCTACAAATCATAAGTTACATCTAAATAAAATAACAGAATGTTTGAAAATGACCACTTTCAAAATTGTGTTCACTTTTGTTGTTTTTTTAGTGCTGAAACCAAAATGCACTGCTGTTGACGTGCATTTTATAAAAGAAACCGGCACATTTCAGTCAGCTCTTTTGTTTACAAGTACCATAAGTGACACCATGACAATCACATGCCAGGTAGAGCAGGTGTCTGAGATGCAGACGGCATAGTTCAATTTTACCCTGCCCTTCTGGATTTTTTTTCAGCTACTTTATAAATGAAGTAAATTTTGGCATTACAAAAAGTATGGTTCAGTAGGTAGGTTAACTATTTTTGGTACTTACGTCTTTAAATGCAATCTTTAACATTTTTGATAGATGTCCCGTTGCAGTCCTGTTTACTATTTAGAAATAGAAACCGCAAGACAGGTAAAAAATAACACGTGCGCTATGTAAATCAAAATAAAATGGATGAGACGAAAACATATGACAGCCGGAAACATATACATGTACCGATAGGCGATACGATTTAGTCAAATCTCGTCACAAACACTAAACAAGGTATTCTGGAAATTCATAATTATCGGAACACTTTCTGTTTTAACAAAGACATTATGTGGAAAACCTTCTGGGGTCAACTGTACTTGGCGATCACAATAACCTTAACCCCTAAACTTAACCCTAAACCCAAGTCCCAACCCCTACTGACGTACTGTCGTTCTTATTCTGAAAGTGAAACGGTCGGTTGTTTCTGGGAACAACGGTGTATTAAAATATATTTGTGAAGATAATTTTTTTAAAGAATACACAATTGATATCTTTTTCAGATAGTTACCTTACAAATTACTTTAGTGAAATAAGCAGATTCTATCTAGGATATACTTCCTCCTACAACCGTACCCAACCAGTGTCTGTACGAGAATTTTCTAGACTAACGTGCTTGTGTTATCGGAAGTGACGTCAGATGGAAATAAAACCTGATGAATTCTGGGAGGTAAACTAATGGTCCAGCGCCACAAATCGGATATTTTGAAAAACGATAGGGTTATTATTCTTGTAATGCTAGGTAAATTTACCCTGTTGTCAGAAATTTTGCAAAACCTTATGCTTATCTTAGTACAAATCGTTGTTGAACAGCGTGTGAAATTGTCATTTTAAAATGTTAGAAACTGTTTGCGGCTCGGCCGTAACGAGTATCGGCATGTTTTTGTTTTGGTTTTTGCACGAATGCAAAAGCCTTATTTTGATTCGGTATATTTTATAAATACAAAAAAACAACAACCGAAGAGCTTTCACCGAATATTGATAAACATATACATAATGATAAAACAGTAAGGATACAAACATTAAAATTAATAAATAAACAAATAAAATGCAAACATACAATGTACATCGTAGCAGCAAGAGTCCTAGTTGCGGAACCGTAGCTCTTAGGTCCTTGGCCAGTTATGGTCCGCAAATATCAGAAAACTGGCCAAGGACCATAAGGCAGTGTTTTCATTTGAAGGCGGGAACCTGCTCATTTCACCGGCTATTGCTATAAAATCCCCGGCTATGAAATTTCCAAGCCTGGGTTTAATGTTAAAAAATAAATCGAGTTGTCTTTTCTATTTTAATTCTGTAAGTTTGTCATTTGCCGGTATGTACTCTCGGAGTGAACATGTGACATCTTTCTCAGAAATAACAATGGAAAATGACTGATGGTTGTTAATCTTGAGAAATCATTCTCAATGAAAAATTGTTCAATGGTCAAGAAGATTTTTTAAAGTAAGGAAACACCCTCAAAAGCAAGTCAAAATTCACCAAATCAAAAATCCGGTGGGGTGCTTCCACCTGCACCCTTACCAGGGCTTTTCACTGAACCCACGGGGCCTTCTGACTCTCGGCCGAATTTTCTCTCCGTCTATAATTCTAAAATCTCCCCCTATCAAAATTTGTAGTGAAAAAACTAAGGGCTACGGTTCCGCAGCTACAAGAGTCCATGCATAGCACAAATTACACCATAAGGGCTACGGTTCCGCAGCTACAAGAGTCCATTCATAGCACAAATTAAGTTATAAGCAAAACCAAATAAAATCTAGCATCACTAGTAACTCAAAAATAAAATGAAGTGATGACAGTTTACGTACAGTACATGCGGAACAACACATTTTATCTTTGCAGTTTGTGAAAGTTTTCCTTAAATACGTATCCTCGTATGACAATTATTTATCTATTTTAGCAATTTTTATCCACAATTTCAGACCAGTTATGTTCTTTTTTATCCACAGTTTAGGTACCAAGCAGAAAAAAAGTGAACTGAACAAATGGGAAGGTTGATTAGAACGTGGCCACATAATTTATAGACCTCTCCACATGTGTTGTTTATTTTTGCATGCAAAAATAATTGGTAACAGGTCAAATCGGCCTCAGGTCAAATCGTATAATATGTTATATAATTAAAAGAAATACAGATACAAAAAAAATGTATCTGATATTTTCTTATTGATTATCAATCACTCTTTCATAAGTTAATTTGATTTGTGTTTAGTGAGTTTAATATGTATTGACGTTACAAATTAGTTGCGCATGGCAATGTGTCTCAATAGTAATACGGTAACGTCAGATTTCGACATTGTAGCACGACTGTGTCCAATAAAAAATTGGTATTTCTTAAAAAAAAAGAGTTAATTTTCAATGAGATGTGATAAGGTCTGCTTTTTGTAGTAGACCAACACGCTTAGTTGGATTTGTATTGTGCTAGCTCACTGAAACAACAGTCTGCGGATAGACTTGGCTCTTTTTCCTTAATGCTGCGTGCCTGGTCTCCAGTGGTGGAGAAGCAAAAATACAAATTTTTATAGTCTTTGGTTTGACATATTATATCGTATTGAAAAATGATACTCTGTTTGTTCCTAGTGGCCAAAGCCCACGTTCCAAGTGTCATTCTTTCAAGTTGATTCGCTGTTCTTAGTGGGAAAATTGATGTACCCAAAATGTCTATAAACCATTGGCTATGAGGAATTTTCGTGAATGTTTTAAAGTGAATTTTAAACACAAGTTTTAGGTCGATAAAACAATCGCATTGCCGATTTACTGTTCACTTTATCATGATAAAAATATGACTGTGAAGACTTTATTTTATGCACAGTTATTGTATGAAATTATTTCATTGCAAAAATTTGTTATGTCTAAGAAAAGAATGTTTACATATACCTACCCTGTTTTTTTTGGTTTTTTTTTTATCAGTGCCCACGTTCTTAGTTGCCAGCTACGGTTTCGTGTGCCCGAATACCCGGCATGTTTATAGACAATAGAGAAAGAATATGCCTAACCAATACAAAGTTGTTTTTTAATAATTGTCGCCAATCACGTTTTATGTAAATTACTAATCACTTAATTAGATCATAAATTAACCATTAATTAATTTCTTTGATTAAAAAAAAGAACACATTCATCAATAAAAATAAAATTGTACATTAATCTTTTAACCAAAAATATTAATTCATATTAAAATACATTTTTTTTTTTATTAAATTTGAAATATGTGGCTGATTTTGACTGATTTTGTCTGTTTATTGATTTATGAGTTTTGACTTTCCCTTTAGAAGATTGCTAGGTGTTCGGTAATTTTGTTATTACCCTTATTCATTTTGAGGCCGATTTGACCTGGGGCCGATTAGACTGGAAATCAAATAATTCACTATATTTGCTTTTGTTCATTAAATATTTTATATCCAACTCTCGAGGTATGCAAATAAGGTCACTCCAAATTAAATACTTGTTCTTCGGAGCCGCTCGCACCTTAAAATTCAGATTGAAAATTTCGATAAAAGATGTTTCCTCACCATTTCTTCAACATTCCCTCATCATGTTTCATGATTTTTAAACAATTTAAAATAAAAAAAAGTCACCCACTTATAAAATTATCTTGAATTCTCATTTAAAAACACAAAAATGAGGGGGAAAATGATTAAACAAATTTTTTTTTTTAAATAATTAAAAAAAAATTTGCTCGCCTGCTCCATTTTTTAGCTCACCTGACCCAAAGGGTCATGTGAGCTATTGCCATCACTTGGCGTCCGTCGTCGTCCGTCATTAGCTTTTCACATTTCAATCTTCTCCTCAGAAACCACTGAGCCAAATGGAACCAAACTTGGCAGGAATGTGTATCAGGAGGTCCTCTATAAAACTTATGTTTTTTGTTTCGATCAGGAATTCAACATGGCGGGCAGGGCCAATAATGTGTTTTGATTGGCTCAATTTTCAAAGATCTTCTACCAAAATTATGTTTTTGGTGCATATCCAAAATCCAAGATGGCCACCACAGCAGGATGAAGTTTAACATTGGACCCTATGTTCAAAGATCTTCTTCTCAGAAGCCACAATGTCAGTAAAAATGGTCTCTTGCAGAAATGTTCCTTGGATGGTCCTCTACCAAAATTATGTTTTTGGTGCTGATCTGAAGTCCAAAATGGCCGTCACTGGGGGAGAAAGTTTAACATTTGACCCTATCGGAAATGCCTTCAAAGATCTTCTAAATCTGTTTTCTGTGGAAAGAAAGATAACTCCAATTTAATCTGTGGAAAGAGATAACTCTATTTAAATATTGACATAAAGTAAACTTTAGTATAATACAGTTAAAATGAAACCACTGAACTGATTTGGACCAAATTTGGCAGAAATGTTCATTGGGAGGTCCTCTACTAAATTTGTTATTTTGGTGCTGATCGGAAATCCAACATGGCTGCCAGGGC
>MJUT01059828.1:486342-501749 GCA_002080005.1 Gigantidas platifrons | reverse complement strand
GTGGCTAGCAGAATGCTTTCATTGTCAGTATTAATTTGTTATCGAAGTCTTGGAGATTGTGGCTAGCAGAATGCTTTCATTGTCAGTATTAATTTGTTTTCGAAGTCTTGGAGATTGTGGCTAGCAGAATGCTTTCATTGTCAGTATTAATTTGTTTTCGAAGCCTTGGAGATTGTGCTAGCAGAATGCTTTCATTGTTTCATTGTCAGTATTAATTTGTTTTCAAAGTCTTGGAGATTGTGCTAGCAGAATGCTTTCATTGTTTCATTGTCAGTATTAATTTGTTTTCAAAGTCTTGGAGATTGTGGCTAGCAGAATGCTTTCATTGTCAGTATTAATTTGTTTTCGAAGTCTTGGAGATTGTGGCTAGCAGAATGCTGTCTTTGTCAGTTTTTAATTTGTTTTCGAAGTCTTGTAGATTGTGGCTCTTAGAATTTTTTCTATCATCAGTATTTAATTTGTTTTCATAGTCTGCTATTATTCATGCTCTGAGTGTGAACAAATCTTATTGAACTTCTAGACGCGAACAGGCGGAAAATTGAAAGAGAGATGTGAAAAGGTTATAATTCTACATAACATTGTCGATAAAGCTTTATTAATTACATCTGAAAATGAAGGAATTTCACGACTTTGTGTCTATACGCTAAAATTTCTCTGTAGCATGAAAAAGCTATTTTAGACCTTAATGATTATATTATTGTTATATTGTTTAAAATAAATTTAGATTTAATAAATAAGTAGGTTTGAACAATTTTTTTTTTATAAGTGGTTGTATATGAAATATATAGGGAAATATCTACTTTTGAGCTGTGAATGTAAGGTCACTAACACACTGTATAACTTATAACATTCCCATGAGGATTGTTTCAGGAACACAGTGATTTTGTAGAAAACTTTACTTAAAGCATCTATTTGTCTTATGGCATTGCGACTGTAATGTGATTTGGTATAATTGGAGAAACTTTGATTCAGTTAGGATGTGTCATAAATTCACCAATTGTCCACAATTGAACGGAACGTAACGTAATTACAGTAAGAGAGATACTGATGAGACTTCTTCCGTTGGAGACGTGATCTGATTAAACAATAATCGCCTGTTGTCTGTTCCTAGTTAAATTGTTTATATGTTGTGTATTGTTTTAAGTTTATACTATATATTATTTGTTCAAAGTTCAGAAGCACGGTAATAGTGATTAATCTCTTTGAAATAAAATTTGGAGTCGCAGAAAGAAATAGATTATTGTAGCCATGGTAACATTGTGATTATTGTAGCCATGGTAACATTGTTAATGACAAAGTGTAGATGTCTGTGACGTGTGGAATACTGTGAAAGTACTATTATTCATTGGTACCAGTTTCCGTGGTTTCTACAAAAGGCATTGATCCATGGGTTCTTGAATTCATGGTTTCAAACATTACAGGCAACAATCAATGATCCTTGGGTATACCTCCCAAAAGTTCCAAAAATTTATTATTTTGGCGCAATATTTTCTGACCCTATCGTTGAAGTTAATGCAGTGGTACGTCACTTCCGTCTAAGGTGGGTCTTTATACGAAAAATTTGGCAATAAATGTGTGAAAATCTTAAAATTCTGCAGAACTGAGCTATCGTATGCACAAAACTAAAACAGGGGCGGAAAGACGGGTCTTTTAGGAATGGATACATGTCCTAGTTTTAATTACATGATGGAAATAAGATGCAATAAATGTACTCGAAGCGAGCAGGGGTACTATTTCTAAACCTGCGGAGTTGCTTGCCTTGTGGATTATTAGTATCTATATAGGGTCGACACATGTAATTTGATATTAACATAAGATTATATGAATATTGACACGAACAAGTTAAAATAAGGAAAAAGAGATGAAATAATAAAGAAATATTATTGAAAATAAATTTGTAAACAGAAAGTTAGAAAAAAAAGAGGGTGGGGGGTGGTAAGTCCGTGCCACGAGCGCCTGTGGTTTGTACACTCGGTATACAAATTAATTTATTTGAAATTTACAACTTTTTTTGTTTGACCTGGTGAAAAAACTTGTTTTGTTTTTTTTAAAGATTTGATCACTGGCAGAGACCTTCAGAATGCAGGATTTGGGGTCTAATTTTTCAAAATTTTCTTGGGGTGGTAACCCCTCCTTAGATTAGGATCACTTTGTGATCTCCATTTTGTCTGTCTGATAATACAAAATTACTTAGGACAAATTGTCTGATAGAAATTGTCTTATACTGGACAGTTGTCCTGTGCTTGTAAAATTGTAGCAGAAACTCTGAATTATGTATTCTTGTTAAAATAATGATGCTGTGTTGAATATCACGAACATTTGCAGATTGCACATCAGCACAGAGTAGATGGCACATCTTCAAATATTTATTCCGTCAAATCTATTTGCAAGAAATTGTGTTGAAAGACATTTCTAAATTACATTTTCTAAACTTGGATTCATTTTGAAATGAAGTAAATAAATGTGGTAGACTTTTGTTAGTGAAACATAAATAAAGTTTGTTTAAGATGCTGTACTGTTAAAATAAAAAAAATGGTTTGTAAATAAATGTTAGAGAATAATGAAGGGACAATCCAGAGAAACTGGCACCATAGGGTACAAGACGAAGAAAAAACAAAAACATAATGCAATATGTGTTGGACACCACTAAACACAAACAAACACAAATAACGTAAATAAGACGTGACCCCTCCTACAAACAACTGGAGGTAAAGATGAACCGAAAATAGTGTTTATGCGGAAATCGTAACGAACATCACAACATGGAACTCAGAATGTAAGGACACATAATAGGACAACATAAAAAAAACTTAACGCTTCGGAATTTCAAGAGTATTTGTTGATCAAAATTTAGAATATCTGTAACCGTGTCATGTGATTCTGCTGACAAAGTGTGGTTTTTAAGACGAGTGATCTCTAAAAAATGGAGGTATATGTAGCATAAATTATGAAGATTTGTAACATTTTAAATTAGTCTTACAATTAAGGTGAATTTTCAGTCTTGTGTTTTTTGTTGTTTTTTTTTTCGTCCTGTGTCTTCGATTTTCTCTTGCGTTTATTTACAAGACTGGATCAGGAAAATAAAGTGTTCATCAGCAATTTAGCCTTATAGGTATATATTTATGGTGGGGGCAAGTATACAAACTGTAAATTATAGAAGTAAAAAAGTGCCACTGGGATGGGTCAAACGTTTAGATTGCCACTAGAATAAGGGGAGGTAATGGATAGGGGCGAGAAATTTTGCCTTGGAACAGGCCACCAACAACCATTTCTGATAAACTGTTATACAATAGGAGCTGCTGCAAGTTAAATGTATGTTACGTGGCATGAGCATATCCAATACGTGGCATGAGCATGGCTTTCTCCATCTAAGATCACATAATATCTCAATTCAATATTTTCTTTCTAATCAAAATACCTCTTATACTCATAGATAGCTATTTTGTAGAGTAAGTACAATATTTTAATGAAGAATTAAGATCTGCCATCAATAAAAAATTAATCCCATCATAAAACTGCTGGAGACTTACAAATCATTAAATAGAATTCATGATATATTGAAATTCTGTCCATAAAACAATTTGAATAGAAATAGTAAAGCTTTCATCTCGTAAGTCCACGTAATTCAATAAAAAATCTCTAGATTTCAATATATTTAGACGTAGAAAATTTAGAATTCATGGCCGATATTGTTGTCGTTTGTCGTTATGCGTACTACATCTTAAATGAATCTGTAATTCTAACGATTTTTAATTTAAAAAGGCTTCGGTTTTGATCGTGAAAGTTTTTATTTGGCAATAATGTACACTGTAAATTATATTCCTAATTAAGATCAAAACTATGATTGAATTTCATTTAAAGCAATTAAATTACAGAAACCTTGACTATAAATTATGTTTTCAATTACAGCCAGGCACAGACTGAATGAAAAATTGAACTTTAAGACAATTTTACTTGTACAATAGATTCTGTTTGCAAATAAATTCCCATTATTAAAGTTTGGGGAGAAAAAAAAATAAAGTAGTTAAGAACAGTAATTATGTAACAAGATTTATGTCACCATTCTAGGGACATATTAAATTTAGTAACTTGTTTTAAAATCCTACATTCAAGTAATAGATGGGGACTCGTTGACTAAGTGGTTTTTTTTTTTGGAAAGGGNGGGGGGGGTTGCCACTAGTTATGTTTACACAGTTTGTGCCAAACACATTTTGATAAACTAGCCCAAACAGCATTTTAGGGGGGGCGGGGGAATCTATTTGTTATAGCAAATTTTATGCAATTTTTTTCTAGCCAGAACCAATTGTTACTAGACTTGGGACTTAGGGCTAGTGGGTTTTTGGTGCAGATTGTTTACAAACCTTAGATTTAAGTAATTGGTTTACTCCAAATAGTGAGATGATGTGTAGAAAATATTCTAAGCTAAGGTTATAATTAACAAGAGTTATTTTAAATTTTTCCGTTTTTTTCAATGGAAATGTATTGAAAAGCACTGGCATGAGTGAGAATACAAACTTTAGTGTTGGCAGAATTATAAAGGTAGATGAATTACCAAATTATGGTTTATGGCTGCAAAAAGATCCTTTAAAATCCAGGGAATACATTTGTCTTATGACCACACTAAGTAGATTTGTAAATTTGTAGTTCTTTCAAATTTTCATGCACTAAATTTTGGCCAAAAATATATTTTTGATAACAAATATATGTATGTAGACAGTCTACAAAATAAGCACACGTCTGCCAGCCCACGTTAAATTTTCTAAAAGTGACGTCATTCAATAAATACCAAAGCAACATTTTTCAAGGGAAATAACTTTTCTATTTACATCTTCTGCTAAGAAATGCATATAGCTGTGGTAGAAACCCAGTTTTCCTAGTAGAGAGAAATATAATCGAACACCTTGGGTGACTGAGATTTCCTCATCTTGTACCTTTACTGGTTTAAGATTCTATATATTTATCTTGTATCAAATGTTGTGAGTGAAGTATTTTCACCTCTGTCAACATGAATGTTTATGACTGAAGTGATGACTTTTCTTTCCTTATAGTTAACTTTCCTATTTTAGAATGTAATGTTTCTTTAAAGCCTTTATATAGAGGTAATAATATCTCAGTTGTTTCATTTTTCAGACTCATGAGTGGAATTTCATAATAGCTAAAATTGATGATAAATACTAAAAACAGATGTACATAATGTAGTTATCTTGTATCAAAATGTAATTCAGCTTGCAGAGATCTAATTAATAAAGGATATTTCATATTCTTGTTTCTATGGCAATAGTATTCATAAAGCTATTAAGGCTAGATTCTGACCCTTCTAAAATTACTCTTTCTTTGAAAAAAATCTTTGTAAAGGCTATAATTTGCCTACAATAATTTAGTGCTGTAGACAGGAATTATTTTGATGGCTGCTGTACAGTAGATTGAATCTGTCTTTTTAACTATACAATCAAACCTGTATTAAGAGGTCACCTTTGGGACAAAGAAAAAGTGGCTTTACAATACATGTGACAAGAACAAGACAATATGACCTAATACAGGTGACTGCATGGGCAGGTTTGACTGTAATACAGGTGACTGCATGGGCAGGTTTGACTGTAATACAGGTGACTGCATGGGCAGGTTTGACTAATACAGGTGACTGCATGGGCAGGTTTGACTGTAATACAGGTGACTGCATGGGCAGGTTTGACTGTAATACAGGTGACTGCATGGACAGGTTTGACTGTAATACAGGTGACTGCATGGGCAGGTTTGACTGTAATACAGGTGACTGCATGGGCAGGTTTGACTTTACTACCACTTTTGAGCATTGTAGATTGTTTTAATTTACCTAGCCAGGAGTTGAATATTTTATCTTCATATTTGCTTTGTTGCACCCACACACTAATTTCATGTTAAGTTAAAATGGGTAGCATGAATACTTATTTAAAAAAAAGGAGTACTTTGAGGAGTGTCACTTTGTATATTAATAAAATGATACCTTGTTAATTAGAACAAAATTCCTTGTTCAATTTGTATATGTTGAACAATTTTTAAAAGTCTGAGGAATGGTGTAGAGTTTACTTTGAGTCATGCCTGTATTAAGAGGTCATCTTTGGTACAAACACAAAGTGGTCTTTTAACACAGGTTCAATTCAGATGAAATTTTCTATGACGGGACAAGAAAAAAGGAAACCTTTTAATACATTTGACCACATAGACAGGTTTAACTCAATCTAATTAAGATTAGATCTTCACACTTGCCGCACGGCGACTACAGCACAACCGATAGAAAATAGGGAGCATGTGCTGAGATATAATTTTACATAGATGGCGTTTAACTGTACTGATAATGATTTTCTGAACTGATTTATTAATATTGACATGATATAATTCAATTATTGAATTAAGCACACCACATAACTTGTTTTCTTAATTTCATTTCTGTTTTTAGAAAATCAAAATTATATTTTCTGAAATATTAAACACACTATTAAGTAATAACTCTGGTGAAGTAAAATAAAATACGTAGAAGCTCTCAAGCTCTAGGAATCGTGTAATCGGCTGTAATATCTCCGTCATAAATTTTAACACTTTAATTTCTATTCATTGTCAGCTGAGTGATCCATAAATTGTAGATTTTATGAAATTTTGAAAAGATTGTGATTTAAGAAAGGTGAGGTACCAAAAGGATTTTTTTTTATTGAATTAATTTTCACCCTTTACAATTAACCAGGTTCCTATTTAATAAAGATAATTTTTTCTAATTTTTTGTGAGAGATGATTGGTCACTTTTTTGTAAAAGCTTTTTACAGGGATGATTTTTTTCAGTCATTTAACTGATTTCAGCTATTTTTGTGTGAACAAAAAATCCAAAAGTTGCAGGACATGGTCAGAACAGGTCAAAAATGACCATTTTGAAAGAGGGTGTAGATGGTTTCAGCTATTTTTCAATGATTTTCAGTTATTTTATTTTCTAACTAGAATCATCCCTGTTTTTAATGGAACTTGTTGCAAGTCATACAAAACTCTTGAGATCCGCAATGAAGGTATTCAGACAGTCATTTAAATAGTCTTTACATACTAGAAGTATCAAAACAAAATTCTATATTTAGTTTTGCTTGAAGTCCCTCCTATAAAACCTAATACATTAGTCCCCACCTTTATAAAGTCCCTCCTGTAAAACCTAATACATTAGTCCCCACCTTTATAAAGTCCCTCCTATAAAACCTAATACATTAGTCCCCACCTTTATAAAGCCCCTCCCACCAAGAACCTCTCTGCTAACAGGTCAGATTTCAGATCTACTGTGATAGATCTACTGTCAATTGTCCCCCTCAAGAGAGGTCATCCTCTCGTGTAAGGCCATATTTTCATTGCAGAATGGTGGCTTCATAAAAGATAGGACTACTGTAGTATTATTAAAAACAAGCCCTGAGACGATTAAAATATTTTTACATGAATGGATATCTTATATTATTGGAATGGTTGATTGATTGATTTATTGTGTTTAATGCCACTTTCAGCAATATTTCAGCTATATCATGGCGACCAGTTTTAGTGGTGGAAGAAGCCAAGAGTACCCGGAGAGAACCTCCGACCTTGGGCAAGTAACTGGTAAACTTTATCACTTGTGGCTGTGAGTCGAGTGCACCCTTTTTGTAATTTACAAAGCCGGGCACGAACCCACGCCGTATTGGTGATAGGCTTGTATGAGTTGTACGGTACTCCAACTACCTAACTCATTGAGCCACCTGGGTTCTTCTTATATTATTGGTTTATATACTAAAATATAAATAGATGACATGTTTTTTTTTTTTTTATCCTTGCAAGTTTTATGTTATTTGTTACATATAACTTGATTGTTTTATACACTAATATGTCTTAGTTCTAAGACTCTTGTAGTTGAGGAAATTAATTTATGAAATTTGTTAAAAAAAAAAAAAAAAAACCAGCTGAAATACTGGTAAAGTTGGTGTGATACACCAACCAGTCAATCATTTTATTTTGCAAGGACCAATAGATTTTGAAATGCCCCTACCAGATGTTGAAAGTCTAAAGCCATACTTTTGTTAAACCTGATATCAACCTTGATATGTATCACCTAGAAAAAAAACTGTGTTTCCTACTGTATAGAGTTTTCTGTGTATTATAATTGTATAAATTAAAGGTTAAATTTGGTTTCCAATACTGTCAGCTTTGAAGCTAAAAGAAATGTTATCTTCTCCTAAAGTTTTAATAGAAGAACAATAGACTGAATGTTGTATGAGCTGTAAGTAAATTGAAAAATAAATATTGGGTCAGAGAGTAAGAAGCAGGTTGGGTGGGAAAAGTTTGGTGGAAATAGATAAGTTGATGACTAACTGTTTCTACACCAAACATTTTTTTCATTGTACATCACAAATATGAAAAATATATAAAAGGATTATTAAAGGGATCAAAATAAATTTATTACTGCAGGCCCTTTTGTTTATATATATACATCTCAAAATTAAATCAAGCAGTGATAGAATTGGATTTTTTTTAGCTGACAATTTTTTCTCCTTCCTTGACGGAATCCTAACTTACACCTTTGATACACCACATCACCAATCGCTAATGCTATGCATTAATATATCCAGCGCCCTAGACCACTCAGGCCGTGTAAAAATGTAGTTTCAATATATATAAAGGTAACAAGTGTTTTATTTAATGTCATTTTTAGCAATATTTCAGTTTTTCAGTTATATCGTGGTGATCAGTGTTATTGATGGAGGAATCTTATAGTGTCTATGCTATTTGTTATGGCACAAATTTGTCTCACAATTTAACATGTTTAGTGACAGAGTTATTACATACTCATACACATTAAAAGGTCAAAATTCTTGGAAAAACACTTTATTTTTAAAAACGTATTTTTATATTTGTGATAGGATGAACTCTCGTACTTTTACAATTCATTTTATAAAGTACCACAATGAATTTTTCCGTCAGTTCCAACATATTTTTTTTCAATTTCAATATAAAAACCAGATTTTCCTCAGCAAATACAAAAAGTTAATTAAAGAATCAATACAAGACAAAATATTAATTAATTAGAAGTGTTTTATCAATCTAATATTTAAAGGTAATTGATATGTTCTTACCTGTTGAATTGTTTTCCACGTATATTCAGCGACAAATTCTATACATGGCTTTATATGTGAGATCACCGTGAATGTATACATATATTTCAGTATTTTACATATTTATATATCTTGTAAGGGAAAGAAATCACTATGGAACAAGTTACACAATAATTTTCCCGTCAACAAACTCTATAATTACGATTTAGCCGAGTGGAAACCCTTCAGCAATTTAGACAATAAATTCCCCACAGGAAGTTGAAGAAAACAATAATTGATAGGAATATGCAGGGAACTATGATCAATATGGGTTAAGTTTATTTGTGCAGAGGATGCTAAAAGGGATTAGGGAAGGGTTAAATGTCATTCATTAAGTCAATGACAGTGTTACAATGATTTATGAACAAATTGTCAGAGAAATAGATTAAGTCCTGTTGTTGCTGTCAAAACAATTATTTTCCAATATTTTGATGTTCATCTCAGAACATGAAGCTGTAGCAAATTTGCAATAATGAAAATAAAAAAAACTTGTATAAGATTTTTGTTATACTGTATAACCGGTAATTTCTGCAGTATTCTGTATGCAACTCCAGACCGCAGAAATGAAAATAGCAGACTTTTATGTAAAATAAATGTTTAATATCAAGATGGGTCCACTCCTCCATACATGTACATGTGCTGAGATGTAGAAAATGTCATAGTTGTATATTAACATTCACCAAAAAGTACTCATGTACATTTCTACTCATTATTTGAGTTTATGTTGGTCAGAAAACATGTCGATGTTTAAGAATTTAAAAAGAAGTATGGATCCTTATTACCGAATCCAAGTGCATTTTTGTTCCGTTAATTTTACCGTTAATTGCTTGTCAAATAAAACCAGATTTCTCGAACAGTAGAACTATTTTTGTGGTCCTGTACAAATTACCATTTCTCAAAAGTAATGATCTTTTACCAACAGATTCTACCTTCCTAGCTAGTAGTAAGTTTTCTACTAGAATTCATTGCTATTTCTCCCCCCCCCCCCTCTTTTTGTACATTACTGTGTGATGGTACCATATATTATAGCAATAAACATCGTCAGTTAATTAGCTACATGGTCTGTTGTTCCTCTAGACTGGTTTTCATGATATGTCAGTGTTAATTATTTAAGAACTAAATGTTATCTTTTGTAGTTTTATTGACATGTGAAAGCATTGAAGTAGATTTTGTATGAAGCGTGTTAGCTTTATGCTTCATATAAAAATGTACTTCTGTCAATTCTTTACATCCCTATAATACTACAAAAACTGCATTAATGGACCAAAATGACACTGACCTATGTCAATTGGAGTAAAGGTGCAAAGGGGATTGGATTGATTGATTGATTGGTGTTTAACGTCCAGCGAGCAATTTTTCAGTTATATTCAGGACGAGAATAATTTAAATGCCACGAGACTCGAAACAAGGAAATGTGATGGGTAGGGACGGATAATTTAACCAGTGCAACAGGTCTCTTATGGACCACTCATCATGAGCATAATGCTCATAGTGAGCTGTTACACTGGGTTCTTTAACGTGCGAAGAGGGTGGTAATCTCTCAACACGGGACCTCGGTTTTATTTACGTCTCATCCGAAGGACGGGTTGGCTGTGAATTTCTACATCCCGCACAACCGTCGGACGCTCCTTCAAGCCGAAGAAGCTCTCGGTCCCATTTCTATACCCCAGGGTTCCCACGGGGATGACCCCTTTTAGAGGACTAGTGCCTCTAGGACGGAGAAACCTGGTGTCTATTCTACCCCGGCACACCCTCTGGGAGGGGGTCAAAGGGGATTGGAATCTTACTACATAGAGTAAAGGACCAAAATGAGGTCATACACTTGCCAATTAAAATGAGGTCATACACTTGCCAATTAAAATTGAGGTCCAAAGAGCTTGACCATTATGAAAAATACTTATGAACTATTCATGAGTACAAAGTTTTCAAATGGATTGATCCATGGGTGTTATTAGCCATGGATCACTTACTATGGTTTAGATTTATGGTATTTAACACCACATTCAACAATATTTCAGTTATATCGTGGCGGTAAGTTTTATTGGTGAAGGAAACCAGAGTACCAGGAGAAAACCACAGACTTGTTGCAAATAACTGACAAACTTTATCACATAATGTTGTATTGAGTACAGCTCACCATGAACTCACACCTTTAGTGGTGATAGGCACTGATTGAAGAGGTAGTTGTAAATCTAACTGTCATACGATCACGACTGTCCCTACGATGGTTGAAGATTGTTCTGGTATTAAATACAAAGAATGGAGTGTGTATTATATATTGATGAATACTAGACACAGGCAATGACGGTAAAATAAAATCAACTTTTGTATAAAGAAACTTGTTGTTACAATATTAAATTCTAGAATAATCTTGGCAAGTAGAAATCATTTAGTATTCTAACAAAAATGTAGAATCAAAACTTTTTTCTTTCTTTTCAGCATCAAGCAATGAAGAGACATAATGAAGCATGGCGTGACAGTTTACGATATAGAAGACCTGATTTAGATCGGATGTCTGGGATCAGAAGAATTACTATTAATAATAATCCAATGTTAGGGGACCAGGGAGCTACTTACCTGTCTGAGGCTCTCAAAGATGATTTGTGGTTAAAAGGTAAGAATCTGAGACTCTCAAAGATGTCATTTTTAGCTCACCTGGCCATAGGCCACATGAGCTTTTGTCATGGGTAAGTGTCCGTCATCATCCGTCATCCGTTAGCTTTTCACATTTAAATCTTCTTCTCTGAAACCACAAAACAGATTTGAACCAAACTTGGCAGAAATGTTCATTAGATGGTCATATACAAGATTTTTGTTTTTGGCACTGATCGGAAATCCAACATGGCTGTCAGGGCCCATAATGTGTTCTGATTGGTCAAAATTTTTAAAATCTTCTTGTTAGAAACCACTAAGCCAATTGAATTGTGACTTTGCAGGAATGATTATTGGGTGGTCCTGTACTAAACTTGTGAATCGTTTGCTGATCGGAAATTCAAGATGGCTGCCATGACTCGACTTAGTTTAACATTGGACCCTATGGGAATTTCCCTTTTCATCTTTTTTTCTGAAACCACGACACAGATTTGAACCAAACTTGGCATAAGTATTCATTAGATGGTCATATACAAGATTTTTGTTTTTGGTGCTGATCAGAAATCTAACATGACTGCCAGGACCCATAATGTGTTCTGATTGGTCTACATTTTAAAAATCTTCTTAGAAACCACTAAAGCCAATTGAATTGTGACTTTGCAGGAATGATCATTGGGTGGTCCTGTAATAAACTTGTGAATCATTTGCTGATGGGAAATTCAAGATGGCCACCATGACTCGACTTAGTTTTAACATAGGACCCTATGGAAAAAATGTTTAAAAGTCTTCTCCTCTGAAACCAGCAAGTCAATTTAAAGCAAACATGGCATGAATGGTCCTTAGGTGGTCAACTTTCAAAATTATGTCCTTTGAGCCCGACCTCCATCCAAGATGTCCACCGTCAGCAGACATAGTTTTAACATAGGACCCTATGGGGAAATTGTTTAGAAGTATTCTCCTCTGAAACCAGTCTGCCAATTTAAAGCAAACATGGCATGGATGGTCCTTGGGTAGTATACTTTTAGAATTGTGTCCGGTGACCACAACCTCTATCCAAGATGGCTGTCATGAGCAGACATAGTTTTAACATAGAACCCTATGGGATTTGAATAGTAACATAGATGTATTTGGCAAGCAGACATTCTTAAGAGGACTTATTTATGTCAGGTGAGCGATACAGACTCACTTGAGCCTCTAGTTAATGTCTTGATATACATTTTCACTTGTATCGGGCTCACTGCTATACTAGTTATAATGCCTGTCTCCACTTTCAAAAGTGCCGTTATTCTATATATATATATATATGTGGATTACTTCTAGAGTAACTCAATAGCATTCATAGAATGATCTGAGATATATGTTAAGGTGTTTTTACACGATAATATTTCTCCTTCAAATTCACTTAAAACTTTACCTGTGTACTTGTTTCAAACTCTAATTTGACTGTTTTAGCACAATGTCAAACACGTTGGATTGGTTTATCAAATATTAGGAGTGAGTTTGATACATGTTTAGACTGTCAAATGTTTGATTGAAACAGGTACACTGGTAAAGTTTAAAATGAATGTAAAGAAATAACTTGACTGTGTAAAGTCACCTTAAAGACAATAGTCAAGTAACAGCACACAAGTACCATTGTTTTGGCAATACAAAGGTAGTTGGTTTTTACAAATGTTTAACAACTGTGGTTTATTTTTAATTTGTTTTTCTATTTTACAGCACTTGACATGCAGGGATGTGGAATATCAACAACAGGAGCCAAATCTCTACTGGACGTTCTGAAATATAACACAACTGTTGTAGTACTAGATGTCAGGAGAAATCCACTGATAGGTATGGTGTCATTATCCACTGGGCCCATTTCATGTCATTTTTATGTCAGGAGAAATCCACTGATACAGTGTACGAAATTATTCTGGACCACAGGCCCGCGTCCAGTCGAAATTGTCGCGGTCCAGTCAATTCCTGTGGCCGTATGACCGCCGTGTCCAGTCGGGGAAAAAAGCGTTTGCAGTCCGGTATTGATTATATTTTATCTTAACTCTGGTTCCCGGTATCAAAATTTCTATACATGGTTTCCCGCCACAAGTCAGTATGACTTCCGGTCGATGTCTTTTACGTTTTACTTCTTGAAATTTTTATTGTATATGATTTTTTTAATGTTCATCACCAGGTATTTCTAATCTAAAATTTGGTGGACGTTTTCTCTTTTCTGAATCCATGTTGGAAATAAATTATTCATCTCTTACTATGGGGTAGAGGATCAGGATTTATTATCAAAAGGACCAACAGGGGCAATAGTTTGTAATTACAAAAGATATATAAAAATAGCATAGTAATTATTTAGGTTTAAGACAAACCAGAATTACTAGTCAATCAATGTGATATTTCTCACATTCTTAGACCAGTTATTTATAACATTATTTTCCTATTTACTTTGAATAATTAAATTTTTTTCATCCCAAAGATGACCCTTCACTACTTGATATTTTGGTAAACAATCATGCAGTGTCAGTGTATGTATGTATGTATGTATGTAATACATGACCCATACATTCTAGAGTGATTTTCACATTGATAAGCATTGATAAAATTATAGCACAGTTTTAATTATTGATATATTATGGCTGAATCTGAAAAAAAAAAAAAAGTTATAATGGAATTAAATAGTCTTCAGTTAGAGATTATAAAGAGTTTATTTGGACATTACATACAACTGGGATATTAATATTGAAGCTGAATCTTTTGTTTCTGAAAATGGCGTGAACACACAGGACAACTGTACACAAACAGAAAGTATGGAGACTGACACAGAAGATGAAAATCCTGGATTTGTGATTGAACAGGACCAATCACAAGATGAATGTCTATATTGTTTCTGCAAACCCTGCATTACAAATGAACAAAACAGACAATTGTGGTGGCATGCAAACACAGAAGAACCCCACCTGCGAAATTCAGGTCTTAGAAAGGAACACTACAAACGGTTTTGGACAATGTTATTGCATCCGGGTGTATGGAATGATGACAGATACGTTGTAATGAAAGCTGATGCAATGTCACGAGGCCCTAGATGGCAGAGATTTGACTGGCACAAAAGGGATATAATGCCAAAGTGTGTAACAGTGTAGTGTCTCTTGTAAGACACTGGTTACCCAATCCAGGAGGAATCCCTCATATGGGACATATGTGGGAATAAGACACAATTTTGGAATAATTGTTTGTTCTCTGAAAACTTTTATTGCACCTTTTCACTAGGAATAAGTTTTGGAAGGGAAATATTGTTTCAGCTCAATAAATAGTGTTAACTTGTATTGCATTTTTTATTCAAGGAAATTTTGTGGTCCAGTAAGATTTTGTGTGGTCCAGTCAATTATTTGGTCAGCTGGACCACATGTCCAATTGGTATTTTTGCTTATTAAGTTCGTACACTGCTGATATGTATGGTGTCATTATCCACTGGGCCCATTTCATGTCTTTTATGTCAGGAGAAATCCACTGATAGGTATGGCATCATTATACACTGTCAATTTAATGTTAAATTATTATGTCAGGAGAAATCTACTGATAGGTATGGCATCATTATACACTGTCAATTTAATGTTAAATTATTATGTCAGGAGAAATCCACTGATAGGTATGGCATCATTATACACCATGTTATTTAAATGTAAGGAGAAATCCACTGAT
>MJUT01059828.1:428281-442572 GCA_002080005.1 Gigantidas platifrons | reverse complement strand
TGACAAATGCACAAAATATGCCTTTAATTATAGTCGGTGTCTTTATGATAGGTGTATAGTTGCTTGTTCGCATAGGACATATAGTTGCTTGCGAATTTTGTGTATAGTTGCTTGCCAAATATTTAAACTTAAAAATTAGCTATGTTACATATATTGAACAAAAAGGCGAGTGTATCATCATATATTGTGGTAGGCCGTGTGACGAGGTCGCAGAACGAGTCTGGCCTATCAAAATATCTGATGGTGCACGAGCAACTTTGTTCAATAAGGGACTTGTATCTTGCGACGTCAATCAAAGTTAGCGACATCGATCAGATCTCCCGCGGAAACGCCCTCCTAGTTGGAGGGAAATCTTCATAATCTGCACGAGCCGCGCCAGATGAGAAAACGTTTTTGAACAGGAAAACGGATTTGGATGACTAAAAATATGAATTCTTCGGAGGATTTAACGCTTCCAAATTTTTGTGAAAGAATCGAAAGTGACAATAAAAATTTGTGCATAACACACAGGAAATTAAGACCATTGATTTTGATGATTTGGACTATCTTTCACAGGATAATATTTAAAAAAAACCGATGTTATCGCTTAAGCTTGTCGTCCGTCATTTTTGAGTGTGCGTCATTTTAAACAGTTTTATCATCACTTGTGTTGTCCGTCATTTTAATTGTCCGGAATCGAAGATTCGGGAGCATATAGTTTTTGCCCTGTCCGTCTGTCTATGTCAAAGATTGGGACGGGGGCATCAGTGTTTCACAAACGCATCTAGTTCGGTTTGAAATCCTTTTGCATCCGTCATTTTGTTTTTTTTTTTTATTTTGTTACACGGGTAAGAGTGTTAAATGTAGTCATGGTTGCTGAATGGTCGTTGTCGCTGTGACCACTATCCTATTAGCTTCGAGGTGTTGATTGGAATTCAGGAAATGTGTGATAAAGTATGTCACTTGTTTACAGCTTCCTCCTTCTAATCCGTCAATAAAACTGATCGTCATGAAACTATCTGTAATGAGAAAATTATGAGAAATACATTTTCATGCAAGTTCTAGCATATATTGTAACTTAACAATTTTACCCTTGAACTGACTGCATTGACAGTAAAAAGTTAATTGAATGAGTGTTAATTTAAATTTTTGTGTTTAACACCACTTTCAGCAATATTTCAGCTATATCATGGCGACCACTTGTAGTGGTGGAGGAAGCCGGAATACCCGGAGAGAACCACCGACCCTGAATAAGCAACTGGTAATCACTTGCGATTGCGAGTCGAGTGCACCCTTTTTGTAATTTACAAAGCCAGGCACGAACCCACGCCGTATTGGTAATAGGCTTGTACGAGTTGTTAGATCCAACAACCTAACTCATTGACCAATCCGGGCCCCTTATAAGTGATTAAAAAGTACAAACCTGTTGATGCAAAACAACCAAAGAATGGACGAGTATGTAAAGGGGAAAGAAACGTATTATTTTGTAGACACCAGGGTAGGTAATAGTTATTACAAACATATCCGCACTGTTTAATTTATTATTCAAAATATAATAAAATATGAATTATACACTAGAACAGGTTTTTTGGCTACTGCCTAAGTAACGGCATATTTGTTCTTGACAAATACCACAGTTTTCCCCCAAAGATAATGATTTTATCCTCTCGATCGTCAAATACTGATTGCTAAACATTTGGACGCTTCAGATACACTTAACTATGAAATTTTATTGAAAGAGAAAATCAAGCGACTATACACTGCGTTTACAAGCGATTATCCACTACATATCTGATTGCCAACAAGCACCTATACACTGCAATTCTTGCATCACTATCTTTGACCCAAACTTTCTCGGCATTGATACAACTTACAAAAATCTGTCTTTGCATGTCAAAAGTATATGTGAAAGGCTTTTAAAAAACGTATATTTCAATATCATAACTTTTTCGAATATTTTGTAAAAAGCTGTCAAACAAGACAGGCACTCAAACTTCTACTGATCGGTGGTATTTTTTGGACATTTTATCTTGCATTTGCAGTATTATTGCAATGTTTCATGCATCAAATATACACATGGACCTTCGTAAGGCAAATTAAATCTTTGGGTGCTTTGTATAAGCTCAAACCATTACAAAATCTTACCCGAGGTAATATTTGTACAGTCCTGCAAGCGATGGATCGTCGCTATACACCATCACAAATACCGAAGTTGTTTATTTCCTATACACTTCCGTTCCCACACTGTGATATATACATAGACAACAAATCAAACATGATCCATAAAGGGCTCTTAAACCGACTATACAGATATATACATAAAACAACATAACATCAAATCATGCATCAAAATCATTAGATACGATAACGTAACCCTCATTCCGCTTGTGCTCCATTTAGGGTTACGAATCGATCTCATTCAACGTATGGGAGCAAATTAAAATTTTCGTTCCGTGAATATTTCAACTTTCTTTTTGCATATCTGGTCATATCTTATTATTCCCAACAATTTTTAAGTAATGGTGATACGAAATAAGTGTTACAATCCCTGTTTCTATCTTCAAGACCGGTTTCGTATTTGAAAATTGTTACTTGTCCGCCATAACACCTTACGTAGACTCTCGCGATGGGCGGAGCCTATCCATATATTATTATTATTATTAAATATGCTTATATAGCGCCAATATTAATTAGAAATTACTCTAGGCGCTTTACATACCATAACATACATTTACAAATGGATAAAATTATAAGAGCAGTCTTAAACAAATGAAAATAAAATGAAAAGAACCAAGACTACTACATATACAAAACGTACTAAAACAAGCTTACCAAAAAAACAGGTTAAAACCACTAAGAGTCGTTAAAATGACTGAAAACCACATTGGTGTAATAGAAAATCATTATCATAAATAAAAATGATATATATACATATATGTGTCAGTTTACAATAATAGGGTTAAAACCACTTTGAGTCGTAAAAAGCCAAATTTGTAATAGAAAATAAAATCGTTGCAGCATACTAAAATGATTTAAAAGAAAATGCATGTCCAGAAATCAAACCACTACACAAATGCTAAACAGCATAAAAATTAAACGTATCTAGTGTAAGCAAGTCTAAAAAGATAGGTCTTCACTTCTTTCTGGAAAAGTTCAAAGGACTGTTCATTTTGGATGTTGGATGGCAATCCATTCCAGAGACTTGAAGCTGATACATCGAATCTCCGCTCCCCATAGGTCTTGGTACGCACACGTGTTTTTTTAATAGTCACAGAGTTCTGAGATCGCAGTGTACGATTTGGTTCATAGCGCTGAACAAGATTCTCAAGATAAACTGGAGCGCGACCGTGTATTGCCTTGAAAGTATACATTAATATTTTGTATTGGCATCTATATTTCACAGGAAGCCAGTGCAAAGATACAAGAACAGGTGTTATGTGTTCATATCGGCGAGTTTTTGTAATGAGGCGAGCCGCCGTATTTTGCAAACGTTGAAGTTTAGCAATGTTGTTATCGTTTATGCGATACAAAAGAGCATTCCCATAGTCAAGACGAACGGTTACTAGCGACGCAACTAAGGTTTTACAGGCGTTGGTTGTTATATATGGTCGGATTCGTCCAATACTTCTTATTTGAAAATAACATGATCTGGAGATTTCGCTAACCTGTTTTTCCATGGACATTGTTTTGTCGAAGTACATACCTAAATTTTTCACGAACGCAGCGTCATTGACAACACAACCATCAAATTCTAAGAAACAGTTCGAAAAGTCTTTTGGTCAGTGTTTTGGAACAAAAACAATCAGTTCGGTTTTATCTTGATTGATCTTCAACAGATTTGATCACATCCATGAGCTAATGTCTGACAAACAAGCCTCGAAATGTCTGGATACTGCATTCCAATTATCAATGGGCTTAATGACTTGGTAAACCTGACTATCATCTGCATAGCAGTGGTAGCTCATTTTGTGGAGCTTACAGATCTCGCCGATAGGCTTCGAAAACATACAATATATCCGCGGCCCCAGAACAGATCCCTGGGGTACACCATATTTCAAGTTAAAACTTTCAGATTGTACACCATCTATGGAAACGGATTGAGTTCTGTTACTTAGATACGACTCTATCCAGGATAAAGGATTAAAGCATCACCTGATATTCCGTACGAATAATGAAGACGTTTAAACAGAATAGAATGATCGATGAGTCAAATGAGGCAGATAGATCAAGCATTACCAGTACTGCACATTTGTTGTCATCTAAAGCTGTTACAATATCATGGTGAACTCGAAGAAGTGCGGTCTCTGTCGAATGCCTTGGACGGTATGCAGATTGAACGCAATCATGTAAATCGTTGGAATCCAAATGACACTGAAGACGAATTGATACAGCTTTTTCCAATACTTTGGAGATGAACGGCAAGTTCGATACCGGCCGATAGTTTTTAAGTTCTTCAGGATCCAAGCCTCGTTTTTTTATCAACGGCCGCACAAGAGCCTTTCTAAACAATGGTGACACACGTGACTCCGTGAAAGATTTGTTAATGATATCCGTGATAACTGGCAGCAATGAATCAAGACAGGGTTTCAAGAGAAATGTAGGGATCGGATCAAGTTCACAAGATTTAGATGCAGACTTTAATACAATTTTCCGAACCTCTTCCATCGAAACAGGGTCGAACACAAGCAACTCATTTCCACAATATTTGATATCGGCTCTCATTGGATCTACGTTGTTAGTATTGGCGTCATTGGCAGAAATCAATTTACTTCGAATGTTTTCAATTTTTCCCACAAAATATTCTCCAAATCGATTTGAAAGTTCATGACATCCATAATTTGATGGTAAAACCATTTCATTTTTATTGCCCATCAAAGAGTTTGTGAGTTTGAAACGTTGTTTCTGATCATAACCGCACTCTTCTATTTTCGTGGTATAATAATTCCGTTTGGATTGTAGAAGCAATTTGCTGACATAATTGCGTTTATTGCAATAAATCTGCTGGTGGACTGTCAATTTCGTTTTCTGCATAGTTCGTTCAGCTTTGCGACGATCTCGTTTCGCTTGACGCAATTCGTCGGTATACCATTTTGTATTCGGGCGAATAGATATCACTTTATTTTGCGGAGGAGCATGTTGATCAATTATAGCACTCAGCTTGATATTATACTTTTCAACTAAATTGTCGACACTTCCTTCGGGATTTTACAAGGAGTCTGATTAGATTTTCGACCTCTACGTTTCTGAAATTACGATACGTCAGAGTTTTTCTTTGCCTCAACGGTTTCGATATATCAAGATGTGACAATAAAGCGAAATGATCCCGTGTTGCATTACCTTTGTTGTCAAAAAGTCATGGATCTAGAATGTCGGGAGCATCAGTCAACAGTTTACTGTCTTCTTTCGTAATTACTACGTCAAGAGTATGACCTTTAACATGAGTAGCACCGAAAGCATGTTGCTTAAGTCCATGTTCATTTAGGATTTCAAGGAAGGTCTTAGCATCTTTGTTGTTGATGTCGTCAAGATGAAAATTGAGATCTCCCGTGATAACTAGCTCATTTGATGTTGACGAAATAATGCTAAGAAACTCTGACCATTCTTCAAAAAATATCACATTCTTCAGACCATTTTGACTCGATGGGGGTGGTCTGTAGATAACAAAAAGTCTGAAACAAGTATTGTTCATACTGACTATTCTGTCGATGAATTCGAAATGGGAAAAAGTGTCGATGTTTGATGGCGATTTCAATGAAAAACAGTCATTAAATATTATGGCTACACTCCCTCCTCTTTTACCATCCCTCGATACATGTTGTATGCTGTACCCGCTTGGAATCATTTCGGACACAATATTGTTATCAATAGATGTCCCGAGCCAAGTCTCTGTTAGGGCTAGGATGTCAACGCTGTGTGATTGGATGAAATCATCGATGGCTAGAGTTTTATTCTTTACTGATCTACAGTTCAAAGTAAATAAATTCGCTTGTTTTTGGGCAGGTTTCCTTACTGGAATATGCACAGTGTTTGAATAATTTACTATTGAAGAGGTCATAGATTTTGTATTACGAGTTTGTAGAATTGTTGGAATACTACATTCAGTTTCTAAATGAGGTGGACATAGAGTACTTTTGTCACTCTGCCATATCAGTTGAGCAAAATTACTGAAATTAACCCCTGCCTGACACATAGGTTGCGTACTTCTGCTTATCGAAATAACAGTTGATATAGGACGGAAAAAAGTTCGGCCTGCTTTAGTTCCACGTCGTGTACGACGTGCAGGTTTTAAATTGTAAATACCTTGATCAGCGAATGTTCTAGATTTATCGACGGCTGAACTGTATTTTGATAATTGTTTACCCATTACCTGTTCACACCTTAATAGTATTTGGTTCATGGTTGATTAGTCACAAGTAAATCCAAGTGTAAAAAAAAATAAACAATCCGTATCTTCCTTTTCAGAATTAATTGAGAAAAAAAATTGTTAATGTCACTAAAATATGTTTCCAATTCCACACTTGTATAGCAAAAATGGAAATGAAATGTTCATTAATAAAGGCACAGTTTGCAATAATTCAACACTGTAGTTGGGAGCTGTCATTAGCGCTAACCACTATGCCAAATATGGAAAACTGCTACTACGAAATAGTCGATTTTACTATTAAATTGATCCAAATAAGGATATCTTCAAAACGAGGCAAGTGCGCGTGAACTAGCAACTTGTAAACTAAATGTCGGACAGAAAGAAGATTTCATGCATTCACATTTTCAGATGGATATAAGTCTACCATGGATTGCTGCAGCGATTATTTAACACCTCAAGGTTTACCTAAATATATTTATTTTTCACCCCCGTTAATTTTCCCAACCACTTACAACGGAATTAGGACAAAAAACCACCCGGTGTGAATCACTCCGGGCGCTGCTCCCATACGTTGAATGGGATCGATTCGTAACCCTAAATGGAGCACAAGCGGAATGAGGGTTACGTTATCGTATCTACAAAATCATATATAAAAGCAGAGCACAAAACACAAAAATAAAATTGAAGCGCATTAAAGCATAAGCAGCACTAAAATAAAAACAGCACATGCACATATAAACAGAAAGAAAAAGCCGTAGCAAACATTTCAAGTGTGAGGCAGCACTGGATGGATACGGCATACACTGCATGGATACGACATGCACTGCATGTACATTTTTGTCCTCCACACCAGCTGTTTATGTACTTTTTGAACTGGTCAAATGAGGTCATAATTCTGGCCTCATTTGCATTTGCATGTCATGGCAACGTGGATCCTAAGTAAGTAAGTAATTTGTATTTAAAGTCGGCACATGTATACATAATTAATATAACAAATAACATGAGCTACATTAAGCTTTTTAAACCAACTATAACATAGCAAATCTATATGGTTCTGTACATTCACAAGCTATTTCAACCAATTTTCGACTCATTTTTTTTTAAATTCAACTATCACGGTACAATAGGACCCTGCTACAATGTATATAAAATGCAGGCAATGAAGAAAACAGAAAATGATTATTGTCCAGCAAAAGTCACCACTATGTCTATAGGTAGAATCTACATGTAATAAGAAAGTGGAGGAAGGAATTTAGAGAGAGAAAAAGTACCAAGTAAAATCAAACTTTGAACATTCAAAGTATTGGATATTGGTGCCTTTTGCCCTCCTCCTATTTTTAGAACAGTAAGAGATGCCTGTATAACTTTTTTTTGCAACAAGTTTACTTCAGGCTATGTAAATGTTGCTAAAATATATCACAAATAGAAAATATTCAAGACAAGTGCAGACGAGTTTGAGGGTAGCTTTAATTTGTCTGAGGAGACCCCATAATTTCATTAGCCTACAGACCCCAAAAGGTCATAATCCGGCACTGCATACAGGTATGCTTCTTTAACACTGTTTTAATATGTATTTATTCAGATCATACCAAACCAAGCCCAGAGAAAGCTATTTTGACTTATGAATGGGAACGACCAAGGTTTGTAGATCTTCAGCACACATATGTTCCACCAGAATTTAGAGGAAAAGGTGTGGCCGGATTGTTAGCTGAGGTATAGTATCATTGGTCATGTTGATCGAAGGTCATTCTAATCCTAGGTTAAGGAGATGAATACTTTTAAACCTACACTTTGACCTCTTTTCTGTTCCTGGTGTCTGGTGTTTAATGCCACTTTCAACAATATTTCAGTTAATTATATTGTGGGGGTTAAGAAGTTTTATTGGTGGAAGAAACCGGAGTACCCGGATAAAACCACCGACCTGTCGCAAGTCACTGACAAACTTTATCATATAATGTTGTATCTAGTACACCTGGCCTGAGCAGGATTCGAAATCACAATATTAGTGGTGATAGGCACGTGATTGTACAGATACAAAAAAAAATATTCTGCATCCCCCCATATTCTCTAAAATTGAATTAGTGTTTTCTAAACTAATACAACAGGTTTATCTGAAAACACAAAATGGGTTTGTCTTTTTTCAATTACTTTGTAGTTTTGTCTTATATCTGAGCTTGAGGGCCCGGGTGGCTCAATGAGTTAGGTCGTTGGATCTAACAAATCATACAAGCTTATCACGAATAAGGCGTGGGTTCGCGCCCAGCTTTGTAAATTACGGTACAAAAAAGGTGCTCGACTCGCAGCCGCAAGTGATAAGTTCACCAGTTGCTTGCCCATGGTCGGTGGTTCTCTCCGGCTTCCTCCACCACTAAAACTGGTCGCCATGATATAGCTGAAATATTGCTGAAAGTGGCGTTAAAACACCAAAAATCAAATCAAATCTGAGCTTGAACTCTTGAACTTTGTTTTTGATTAGTTTTGTTTACTACATGACACAGTGATGCTGTACCATTAGAAAATTATGAATATAACATATACCTGGTACATTATATTAAAAAATATTGTACAGTTATATATTCACATATGCTTTACGCTTTTCATAAACAGCTTCATGGTTTATTACCCGGTAAGCTAAACTGCTCTAAATAAATCTAAAGATGGGGTCAATACTATAACCATTCAATTTCATGGATATATGTAATAAATAGTTTTTTATGAGTCATGTCAGCTGCAGTCATTTTTAGTGGATTTTCAGGAGTGAATCCAGGATTTTTCAAAGTTTAATTCCACATTATTTTTCAGCATAATTTTTCTTATTATGGTAATTATTTAAAAAATTGTTTAGAAAAAAGGAGGAGGTGTTTCCAACCCAGCCACCTTCCATCAGGATCCAACATTGATCTTAATCATTTTATTGTTGATATTCTCATACAAACATTTATATATATTTTTTCAGACTGCATTTGAGTATTTTGTATCAGAAGGTGCCACAATGAGACTGACATGTTCATATCTACAGAAGTATGCTATAGAAAACGATAACCCTAGAATTAAGAGCAACATTTGCTGGAATTAGTCAAAATACAATGTATTAAAACTTGTTTTGTGTTACACATGTTGATGATTTTGTTTTTAGATTGTATAAATCTAACCTTACAGCTTCTTATTACCCCTTATCTTCAAACTTTTACCCTTTCACAAAAGAATAGCCTCCTGTTACATCATGTCAGTCTGTCAAGCACTTTTTGGCTTAAAAAAATTAGGAAATCAGGAGGGTTTTTAGTTAAAAATCAGGAGATTATCAGGAATTTTTTTAAATAAAAAGTGATAAAAACATACAAAAAAATGGCCACCTTCCTCCCCTCTAAGTAAGAGCTTTCAGGCCATATTATATACATTTAAGCATGGTGTTTTTGATTCCAGATGAAGGTCATTATCAGAATGTAATTGGCAGGCTAAAAGGTCTTACCTAGGCCAATTTCCTCACCTCCTTTTATTGATAAGATGCTTTACACTAAAATAATTTCAACATATTATTATGTTATTTTTTTTTTTTTGTGGGGAAAAAGTTCAAAATCAGGAGTTTATCTAACAAATTCAGGAAAAAATCAGGAATAGCTCAAAATCAGGGAAAATAAGGAAAATCAGGAGTCGCTTGACAGACTGTCATGTACATATAATTACTATCAATCAGAGAGTGAGCGATTGATGTCTTACTCCAACTCTGCAATTTGTCAGCTATATCATGGCAAGAACAAGTTACATTCAATGGAATGATGATGATGATGATGATGTCCACTTGTAATAGACCAACACTCTTAGTTAGATTTTTATAGTGCTAGCTCATTGAAACAACATTCTGCCAGTAGACACGTCCCTCCACATGGACACATTATCCTGATTTCAAGCCAACCCGTATTTGTTCTTACTCCAGATGCTTACTTAACAGAGTAGCAGCAAATACTAATTTTATAGTCATTGGTTTGACACTATTGGGGATTGAACTCATGATCTACTGCACTTAAGGCAAGCATGCCATTCATTATACCACTGATGCAGTTATCAATAAGAGATTTTGGTAGATACCCAGGTAGCTGCATCCTAATTTTGAATACCAGAACTTGAGGTGTATGCATAAACATATCAATCTTGAAGAAAGGAAAACACAATGAAATTGGTTACTGAATAAAATATAAATTGAGTACAAATGCATTGTAAGCTGGCAAAAAAAAAAGGAACATTTCACCAGTGAATTTTAATTTTTATTCACAATTAATAGCATCAATTAACTTGTTTACAATTCTGTCATTAAACCAGAGATACTTGTAACTCATCTAAGTGAGTCTTGGACTCATCACATGACTTTGGCACTCACTGTTTTTTTACAAAAAATAACAATGAATGCACTACTGGTACTCATGACGTTTTGGTTTAGACTCATCAAATATGAGATCCTACTAAGATCACTGCATGAAATTATTTTTTATATAAAAGCTATGAATGATGCATTCAGATATAATAATAACTTCACAGACTTTTAATACATAATTTTTGGATTGCTAACAGTATTTACTTTGAACATTCAAAATGACTTAAAACTTGTTTAGTTAAACTGACATTGTTGGAACATTTCAGTCCTCGCCAAGAGCCCCGGCCAAAGACCAGTGAAACTTTGTTCGGAACAGTAAATTTTTCAGTTTTTATTTAGATAAATAAATAAGATAAATTGAAGAATTTGATTCAGACCAGTAAATTAAAATTTTCATTATGAGGACTGACATTTACAACAATACTCGGGGATTGACACTAAATTTTCTGATTAACTAGTATGCAGGTTCTATTAATAATTAGTTCCATAGTCCTGCAGAAAATTTACTAGCCTGGGTCATCACACTTGCTGGATGATAATCTTGCCTTCAGGTGTATAAAAAAAAACATATACATGTATAATAAGTTTAAATTTATTTCAAAAGTTATGTCCCCTTACAGGTTACGAATGTCCAAGTTAAACAAGAGATTATCAATTTACTACTAAAATCAAACTTACTTAACCTGGTACAAGATAATCAAGTTTAAATGGACAGTTTATAATTACAACAAAATAGTTTTGATAATACAATTTCTTGATGGTAACTCTTACATCATGCATGTATGAACTTAAAAATGATTCTTTTACAACACACCTGTGTCGACTTGAACATAATGAGAGTGCCAAATGGAAAAATAAATGATCCCCTGCCATACTGGTATTCTTAATATTTGAATTTTTTTGTGCTCATTTGTTGCAACAAAACAACAGGTATTCTTTTTATTACATGCAGAGATGGTCAATTGTCATTAGGAAGATTTGGCAAAGAGAGTTTTCTGGCAAAGAAAGTGTTCTGGCACAGAGAGTTTTCTGGCAAAGAGAGTTTTTGGTGTTAATCAATGCTTTAAATAATATTTTGGACAATTTATCTGACAATATCTGAACAATTTATAGATTACAATAACCACCTGCTATTTCTAGGAAACAGAAAAGGTCAAAATTCCAACCAGAAACTAAAAAAAAAAGTTTTTTAAGACCATTTATAGAATGATTTTAACAAACTGAGACACACAATTAGTATACAAGATTCATTTATGCTAGTCAAATCAATATCCTCTACCAATTAAATGAAATATGTATGGTCTCCATGGCAACCTGAGATTCCATACTTTACAGATTATCTCACTTAAGTCGAGTGTATGATCTGGTCTTGAAATTTTACCAAAATATTGCGTGTGTTCAATTCATACAAAACTATACAATAAAACAGTTTGACAGTCACATTTACAACAAATAAAAGTCATCATCCATCTTGTTGTATAAAAGGATTAGCAATGGCTTCCATGCCGTCTGCCGGACATATCAAAACAACAGATGTACCTCGACACACCACTAAACCAAGCTGCCGTGTGTCCTCTGTCAGTTTGTATGGGTCATCAGGATCTAAAATACAGAAACACATGTTAAAAGCTCTTATTTACTTGCTCCCAAAGACTTTTAAATTCAGAGATCTTGCAACTCGTCTAGATGAGTTAATTGGGACTCTCAAAAGTTTTCAAATTTTGGATTCTTAGATATTGCGTCCCCGTGGAAATGTAAGGTCGTTACTGCCATTTCTTAATTTTCGGATATTGAGAAAAAAACGTTTGGTTGTAACTGCCACTTACGACCTTACAATGTCAAATATGGAAGTTGGTCGGAAAATATGGTTGATTTCTTCATGCAGATACGACCTTTTAATTCTACTTTAGAAAAGTAGTAGATACGACCTTTTTAAAATTTACCTATTTCCAAAGGGATATTACAGGAACCCAGTGTACCATCTTGTAGAGCTTTTGAAGCAGAGTCAAAATATGCAAAAATCTAAAAAGGTCGTATGTACCACTTACGACCTTATAATTCCACGGGGACGATTGGATAATGGTGGGACTCAAAAGTTTCAGAAGTGTCTTCTGTACTCACAAAATTAAATTGCTACAAGTCTCCCTGAAATTATTTGGCTTACCAATCTTTTGACTGAGTGTACCTGATGGAGTACATTCTAGAAATGTGTCGTGCACACGAGATATCTATGTTTTTATCACTATCACTGAGTAGCCTATAACGCTAAGGACCAAGGGCTTGTAACCTTACATACCCTGGGCCTTTATTTGTACAAAACTTTAATCTACAAATCAAAATGATGCTACATGCCAAATAAAATTGTATTTCTGTAGCTGGTTTTTAAGCATGAAGTAGATTTTTCAAGCCTTACAATTACTGGTCCCCTTAATAGAAAGATCATCTTAATCGACTTGTGTAAATATTTATCCAGTCTGTGCCAAAAACATTTTAACAAACTAGCCTGAACAGCATTTTAGAACAATATTTCCTATTTGATTCAGCTAGTTTGATGCAATTTGACTACACTGAGGGTTAGGCCTAGTGGTTTTTGGTGCAGACTGCCACCCCTGCTAACTTTGGTTTTATTTCACAGAATAATTCTCCAGGAGATCACACCACTGTGAACAATGAGGGTGCACATCAAACAAGGGGCCCGGGTGGCTCAATGAGTTAGGTCGCTGGATCTAACAACTCATACAAGCCTATCACCAATACGGCGTGAGTTCGCGCCCGGCTTTGTAAATTATAAAAAAGGGTGCATTCGACTCGCAACCGCAATTGATAAAGTTTACCAGTTGCTTGCCCATGGTCGGTGGTTCTCTCCGGGTACTCCGGCTTCCTCCACCATTAAAACTGGTCGCCATGATATAGCTGAAATATTGCTGAAAGTGGCGTTAAACACCAAAAATTCAAATTCAAGCAAGAGATGACTTATGAAAAGTCTGATGATACCATCAATCGAAGGACAAACAATACAATGGCTAAAAGATAAAGGACTCGACAGAAAACTAAAGAACAAGTAACAGGAACCCACACTACAAACCAGGGGTGAACTCAGGTGCTCCGGAAGGGTTTGCAGTTCCTGCTCCACTAGTGACACCCACCATATTACTGTTAACCAGTTGGCACACATTGCCAATATACTTTTCACTGAAAAATCAACGAAATTTGAATTCACAATCAAATTCAATGTCCCAATAAAAGGCCGTTGGCCACTGGTCCCCCGACGCCAAGGTTATATCGTAAGATTAAATTTTGAAACTACTGTAAACTAGAGGTTCAGGTGAGCCTGTATCACTCACCTGACTTAAATAAAAGGCCGTTGGCCACTGGTCCCCCGACGCCAAGGTTATATCGTAAGATTAAATTTTGAAACTACTGTAAACTAGAGGTTCAGGTGAGCTTGTATCACTCACCTGACTTAAATAATTCTGAAAGGGGACCACCCAAGGACCATTTTGAAGTAATAAAAAAGGGGAGTAACTCTGGTTAGATTTGTTGAAAAATCATCATTATCGAACTTGACCTAGATATTCA
>MJUT01059828.1:401774-419536 GCA_002080005.1 Gigantidas platifrons | reverse complement strand
CAGCAGAGGTGGCATTATAAGACACTGCAGCAGATGTGGCATTATAAGACACTACAGCAGAGGTGGCATTATAAGACACTACAGCAGAGGTGGCATTATAAGAGGATTACTACATCTTTAACATCTGAAATTAATCAAAAACTACATAAAAAATGTCAAGAAACTAAAAGTAAGGAATTCAATGGTTAAGAAAATTTAAAGAGTTAAACTAACCTTCCCGTCCACCACTAAACTTAACTCTGATTGGTTTATCTAAGTATTTAGACAGATCTAAAATTGTTTCTTTCTTCTTCTTTTCTCTGTCTCTATCTTTATCCAAACCCTGAAATACAGTAATAATCTACAAGCCACACATCGTGTATCATGTCTTTATCTAAACCCTGAAATACAGTAATAATCTACAAGCCACACATCGTGTATCATGTCTTTATCCAAACCCTGAAATACAGTAATAATCTACAAGCCACACATCGTGTATCATGTCTTTATCTAAACCCTGAAATACAGTAATAATCTACAAGCCACACATTGTGTATCATGTCTTTTTCATCTGTCCTATTAAGCACTTTCAATTTAATTGTTCTTATTTTCCCATGTACATTGTATTGTTCAGTTTTTCATGCTGAATCCAAAAATATATATACTGGTATGTCACTGTGTACGTTTTCTAGATATTTAGGATCAAGAACGTGAAATTTCCCACTTTTTCTTAAAGTGACAATATTGTCATTTTCTTGTCAATTCCCTCTCATTTTTAATCACATCCCAATAGAAATTTTTGAGATCAAATTCTACATGCAATAATTAAAAAAAAACATTCAAATTTTACCCTTTTCTATCTAAATCAGTATTAAATGTATCTGTTTATTGCTAAAAAAAAAAATAGTCCCAAAAATGCCACTCTGTATTGCTTAAAGAAATAAACCTGAATTTAATTTTCTATTTTTTTTTAACATGTTGTAGCTCTTGATGAAAGACTTACTTTGATGCCAAAAAATCAAATAAATAGAGAAAACTAGATCAAAACCATATAATGCAGAAATAGATGTGCATAAAACTTTGTCATCTTTCACATGTCCTAAAGATGTGACATATTACCAAAAGTTTTTAAGGCCAAAAGCTATTAAGACATTTGTTTAAATATGTCATAATTTTATATGTAGTGGGATTTTGTCTAAAAATAAAATGATTTCCTTTATACTTAACACAAATACAGTTTTGTACTTTAAATAAAATCAGATTTTTATATGCTAAATTTTATATAACAATTGAATAATAATTTTCTTTTATGCTATTATATAAATAGCTTTAGCCAATGTTCATTTATTTATACTTTTGCTACAATTTGTTTGATTTTGTAATTTTTTTCTTAGACAGCACATTTTCATTACAAAATGGTCACAATACATAAGAACAACACATATTTTAATGAATGTCACAATAGTAGTTGCCTAATATTTTCCTCACTCAATAATCATGTGATGGAAGTTGAAATCTTTAATGTAAAGATAAAATATAAACAAAAAATTGCTGCTAACTAAAGTTTTATGCATGACAAAGTTAAATGCATTGAGGATATGCAATCTTACACAGCAGTTCATCTGACATATTCAGTCCATGACAAAATATGCATTGGAATGCACTGAGGGATCAGATTAAAAATTTTGATAATACATTTGTTAGTGCTTGTGACAAGATTTCACAAAACGTCCCACTACATATTTCGCCCCGGAAAGTGAGTCAATTCGCCCCACTTAATCGCTATTATCTAATAATAGAAGTCTTTTTCAACAATTTTTTGGTAATACAAAAAAAATAATAAAATCAAAATAAAATCAAAATAATAAAAATATATGATAAACAACGGAGTTAACATCATCATGATGTTATATTATAATATTTAATAAGGGAACGACCATTTAACTTGAAAGGGGGGGGGTTATGGTTTTTTTCCTGAAAAAATATTCTGATTCCCAATGTTGCTGAAAAAAATATTCTGATTTTGGTGGTGGAAAACAAAAATAATGTGATTCAGAGTTTTTGTAATATAACCTAATGTTAAATTCTGGAAAAAAATTTCGCATTTTGTGCGACAAAATAAATAAATATTCTAACTCTTGTGTTATCCGACAAACAATTTCTGAACGAAAAAAAAAACCATAATCCCCCCCTGCATGTTAAATGGTCGGTCCCTAATTATTTTTCATTTATTACTAATTAAACTGCAAAGAAATCGAGAAAGCATCAGAGATGCAACAGCCGAGTTGCAAGTCATAATCTTGGGCCATTTAATTTGCCTATTCACCCTGATCATAAATATATATGGCTTAGAGGTGGGGATCTCAACCATTAAAAAGTTTACTTCAGGTAGGGGGTGGCGTATGACCCCGGGACCTGAGTTATAATGTATTTAATTTGCCTAGTCATCCTGATCATAAATATATATGGCTTAGGGGTGGGGATCTCAACCATTAAAAAGTTCACTTCAGGTAGGGGGTAGGGTATGACCCCCCGGGGCCTGAGCTATAAGGCATTTAATTTGCCTAGTCACTCTGATCATAAATATATATGGTTTAGGGGCGGGGATCTCAACCATTAAAAAGTTCACTTCAGATCGGGGGTGGGGTATGACCCTCCCCCGGGGCCTGAGCTATAAGGCATTTAATTTGCCTAGTCACCCTGATCATAAATATATATGGTTTATGGGTGGGGATCTCAACCAGTAAAAAGTTCACTTCGGGTAGGGGGTAGGGTATGACCCCAGGGCCTGAGCTATAATGCATTTAATTTGCCTAGTCACCCTGATCATAAATATATATGGCTTAGGGTGGCGATCTCGGTCACCTTTTTTTTTAACAGATTCCCCAGCGGGGTGAGGCTGAGCCCCAGGGTAAAAAATGTTGAATGCACAACTTCATATTGACATCTCCACCCATACCAAATATTAAGTTTCTATCTTTTGTAGTTTCAGAGAAATGTGTAATTCTCAAAATATGTACTTTTTCTATAAAAAAAAAAACCATGATTTTACAAGAAAAAAACAATGGTAGATTAATCTGAATTTCCAACTCGCTCTAAATAATAGTGTAATAATGCTTCCTACCAAAAATTACGTTGATCAGCCAAAAACCAAGAGCACTATCGCGTTAACGAAGATAATTCTCAAAATATGTACTTTTTCTATAAAAAACCATGATTTTACAAGAAAAAAACAATAGATTAATCTGAATTTCGAACTCGCTCTAAATAATAGTGTAATAATACTTCCTACCAAAAATTATGTTGATCGGCCAAAAACTAAGAGCGCTATCATGTTAACGAAGATCAATACGCCAGCCTTTCGCCAAAACATAAGCCGACTGCAACTTCGTTGCAACTCGGCTAAAAATAATAAAGAGAAATTAATAAAAAATTGAAAATTGTAAATATAGATTCTCCTTCAGTTGCCCGTGGGTTACGATATTTCTACACTCAAGAGAGTTAAATTAAAAATTTTAACCATGAGGTGAGTGGTTAAAAAATTTAATTTAACTCTCGAGAGTGGAGAAATATAGTAACCCACATGGGCAACTGAAGGAGAATTTGTTTCTCCCATTATTTAACACGAACTTTATTTCAAAAGCCGTCAAACGAGTCAAATGCGGGGAAAGGCACGAGACATTTTAATCCTCTAAGAGGATTACAGATTTTTCCACCACTGGTTCAGCGGGGTTAAAATGACGTCATAATGGGAGAATTATTTTTATTCTTTGATCTGTTGATTACTAATTGATTGTTGTTGCTACATGCTTTCATAGGAACCTGTCCGACCCAAGCTTTTGCCAACTTGTGCATATTGAGAAAAGTGTTGTAACAATATACTCAGTTTGAGAAATTCTTTGATATTTCGGTGAGTATATATAAAAAGGGGTGCTATGTCACAAGATTCATTAATCAAAATGCCATTCCCTTGAGTTGTGTAGTCAAGAAAGCATGTTAATTATGAGGAAGACAAAAATAAAGTACCCATGAACAAGCCTTATAACATCCAAAATACGAATATTTGCAATGGTATTTTCCATATTTCATTTTTTAAAGCATTATTAATAAATGAGGGCGAAACGACCCGGGGCGAACGGGAATAGGGACAAACGACTCACGGGGCAAACGGGATTCGGGGAGAAATGACCCAGATTCTATACAGGTAAGAAAATAGCTTCGGAAGTCTAATTTCTACGAGATTAACGCATGGATAGTCGTAGCTGCGGAACCGTAGCGCTTATGGTCCTTGGCCAGTTTTCTGATATTTGCGGATCATAGGGCTACGGATTTCACCCTATCAAAAACTTTCGAAACTGCGCAGTGAAAAAGTTGCGCCGCTTTTTTGCAAATTTTTGTCACGAAATCGTGTGCAAGAACGATCAAACATATATATTTCGCTTCGTTAGATATTTATCTACATTTTACTTACCTATTGATATTCATTTCCAGCTCGTTATCATAACAAATGTCTCGATATTACCACAATGACAAGATGGCGGAACAAAGTAGGCGGGATCAGTTAATATCGCGACGACATTTTGAAAAACGGTAAAAAAAAAATGAAATTGGACTTATAATAAAATTGCCTTTGTTATTGCCAAAGAAATAAATACATATTAAAGTTATATAGTGCGAATTAGTATCTTTATTAATCTGGCTAGTAACATATACTGCTTTAACCCCGTTCCGGTGGTGAAATGTTTTTTCGGTAAATTTCGATACCGATCTGCTGTGCACGAAAGAAATAAAAAAAATCTAGAGAAAATATATGCATTTAACTTCCAAAAAATGTAAAACTGAAGCTGCAACCTTGCATACTAACCTTTAGTTACATCTACAAAGTTTGATTGTTGAAGGGCGCCATCTTGAAGTTTGTTTACCTCGTTCCGGTGCAATGAGAAATTCTGATTGTATGGAAGCACCGATGGGACACAATGTGACTCATGATTTGTTGTTTATGACGCTCTGTAAATGGCACACGACACAACACAAACGTTGGATATGTTTGGAATAAATATTTTCTTTTTAGGAGGGGTGTGGTTCTATAAGGCATATGTGCATGATGGGCATTTGATGGAAATCACTAACAAAAGGAAATGAACTAAATTTTACCTGTACTGCAAACATTTTCGCCGATGTTTATCTGTCAGCACATAGCCACGCCTCCAGTTCTTCAGTGCGTGAAGTATGATCTACGTATGCGTGTATACTGCAGCGCTAACCCGAATGTTTCGTTTGCACCGGAAAGGGGAGAAAGGACTACTGGTCGGGGAGTAGTTCTCGCCATTTTTTACGTTTTTTATCTAATATTTTTAATAAGCAGTCGAGAAACCTTTGTTTCACCCCATTATTATTTTGCATGAACCATAACGATTTACCTACGAAATGGATTTTCATAAAGGAGAGCGCACGCTGATCAGGGATCCATTATTACGATGTTGCGTTTTTTAACAGAAAATGCCCGCAACAGAAGCAATTCTCGCCAACTTTCAGAAATATTGTTTTTTGTGAAGCTAAAGCATCAAAAGGAAATGAAAACGTCATTTTAGAAAATTAAAACCCTTTCTTAAAAAGTTAACAGGTTTTTGCGTTAGTTTGTAGAAAACTCTTATAATTATTCATCACTGTTTTAAAGGCTCTCATGCCATCCCCACGCCGCTCCCCCATTCCGTAAAATACATCCTTTTCAACAGTGGTTTACCTGATAATTTTCATTTTATTGATGAAAAGTAATAACTCCAGTTTTTCTAGAATTAATTTTAATATTTTGTCCATGTTTTATGCCCAATGTGATAATATAGGATCCATGTATAAATTAGCAGTCAAGGTAATTGATGACATAAACAGTGCAGGCGGCCATTTGCATCCACATGGAATCTATTTTTATTCTGCAACCGTGAGTATTTTGGATTGTAGGGATAAGTAATAAGGCAAAGTGTGACACTTTTTACAAAGATCTTAAAGATTTTTAAGAGATATATTGGAAATATGCTGTCACTAGATTCTCTGATGGTCATTCCATGTGTTTTCCTATGTTAAGAGTACCAACACACGTGACCCCCTGTTGATGTTATGACAGAAAGTGGGGTGCAGTAGGGTTTTTACCCGATTTTAACGATATTTCACAATGCAATTCGATAAAAATTAATACGAAGGATTGGTACGACGTTCTTTAATGATGGTGAAAAAATCAGACGAAAATTCGCGAGCGCTCGCGCTAAATGAGACAGTTGGCGAGAATTGCTTTTTGGCGAGAACTACTCCCCGACCAGTATACTTTTGTTGGAGAGTAAAAAATATTTTCTTACTAGCCAGGGGCTAGTGGGAGGTGGTATGAATCGTAGAGCACTGTGTGGGTCTAATCTCGTGGAGTCTTGAGGTTTGGCTTTCGGAGTTATTCTCTGTTTTGATTCCTCGTGAACGTGAAAACAAAACGTAATTTTAAACTTGAGACTCGACGATATTAACCTGCGGTCGTATTGGTCTTCATTTGGCATAATCCACAGACAGTCTATATTTTTATTGAAGGGGAACATGTCCCTGTTATTGACAAGTAATCTTGACATTTTTATTCCATAATTCATACCTGTTGTTGTGGTTTTTGTGACATTTCATACAACGTGCTCGTTTCGTTCTTCCCGGCGAAATGAAATCGGAAATGATTATAGGGGGAATAACCCGGGTAGTCTAATCGAATGCCAGACAACTCGGCCCGCGGACAACTCGGCCCGTAACCGAGGACAACTCGGCCCGTAACTGAGGACAACTCGGCCCGTAAGCGAAGACTAGTCGGCCCGTATGTTAAGATAATTCGGACCGTATTATTGTTTTATAAAATTGTTCAATATATACGTGTATATTTATTATTTATTTAAAAGATAATTATCATCTTTTAGTGAAAATGAATTATTTATTAAATGATAATATTTCTTGTGACCAAAAATGTGACTAGGACGTGATTTTGTTCTCATATTTCCTATCATTTACAGTAAAATTAATATCAAAAATTAAAAATAAATAATTTAAGAAAAAAATGTTTAGAGCTTATAAATTATGAAATTTCATTTAAGCATTATGTATTATTTTTGTTTGTATAAGCTTCATGGTTGTTGGAAAAGTTTGTCATTAAACAAAACATAAATTAAAAAATATATATATCTTAAAGATGACAATATGTACTATCAACAGCTGTTGTATGTAAACAAATGCACATGCTTGTGAAAATATGTAGCAGACAATTAATAGTGTGTTGATCATGTTGATATTTATTGCAGAAGCTGACTATTATTTATATAGATTGTGATACCGGTAATAAAACAATTACCAGGCGACAACAATGTTATATAATATAGTTACTTTGATGATTTTAATTTTTTTTAATGTGTATAAAACTAACTATTATGACTTATATTTTTTCTTTTAAACATTTATACTTACATGTACATGAAAGCAAATGAAACATAATCCTAATATTTATTACATTTATTCCAAATAACAATTAACAAACTTTTCCCAAATTTCACTCCACATATTGTAGCACTTTCTCTGCAGAACTTTAATTTCAAGCTGACGACGAGGATTTTTAGCATCTTGAATGTTTTTTGTAGAAGTAAAGGGTCTATTGACATGTTCATTCCAGTCCAAAATTGCAAGGTTGGTTCGAAAAATATACACTGGTTTTGAAAAATGTATTCTTTTGTCATGGTATTGTAGAATGGCATTGTTAAAACTTTCTACATAGTAACTGTCCATGCAGTACACATAGTCCATCGGTGACTTATACACATTTGTATTCATGAGAGCACAACCCAGTAACATTTCGGCTTTAGGGTCTTTGATAACATACTTGGAAGGTTCATAGTTCATGTCCGTTCTGCACCGTGACTGTTCACTGCAATGCTCATGTTTATTTTTATAATGTTCCACTATATTCAGAATACTTAATTTCAGTTTTTCCGGATCTTTTTCACAATTTTTCATAGACCAGTATAGATGTGTCTTAATACTTGCAGCTTTATCAGCTAGCTCTGAATGCCATGTAGATCCCTCTTTATAGCGTGGACCAGAACATATAGTTTTAATTTCTTTTGCAATATTTTTCGTTGCATGCCAAGTGTCATTTGCGGATTCAGCACCCATACCGCTGGTGTTGATGAACTTATTGACACTAGTATTTCTATCGTGGCAATGTAATCTGATGTTGACTTTATGCTCATCATCCAAATGTTCAAAGTAAGAATATATTCTTTCAGTTCCGATAAGTTCATGTTTTTGAGTGCTTGGGCAATCAGCTTTGGATAAAGTTTCCACTCGAAGAACTTTGTGAGTGCGGGCACCAAGACAAACTACATCAGTGTACATTGAATTTTTTCTTGTACCATGACGTGCATCAGTAACAATGTCAATTCCAGCACTGAGATCTTCATAGAGTCCAATTTCTTCTAGTAATGCTGTTTGACAAGAACTATGAACAAGTTCAGTGACCACTGGGCTGTATTTTTTAAATATGGAATTTAAGCTGGTCTCCCCAATGGTTCCAATATTTGCAGCTTGGAAAAGTCTTGAATATTGGTTTGGAAGTATACCGGAAACATAGAATCCATGTGCCATTCGTAAGTTTCCAAGAAATTTATCTCCAACGTAAGGTGTGCTTGACCACATAATTTCATGTTTATTATCACAAGTTAGTTTGCATAAACCGACATGTCCTTTGAGGTCAGTGGATTTTATATTTAAATAGTTGTTGCATATGACATTATGGTTTGTCACTCTTTTTACAAGGTTTTCAATATAATCCTGTGCACATACAAATAAAGTTTGGTTGGAACCTTCAGCATTACATGTTGTAAATGAACAATCCAAAAATGGGACGTTTTCCTCTTCTTTAATATTTTCATTGTCCTCATTTATCGGCACTGAAATGTTATTTCGTACATAAAAACTCAAAACCTCGAATAAAAGGTCTCTGTTTGTGACATTGTTCGGATTGCCACCACCCATTGCTGTTTTGATGTCACTACACCATGCATATATAGACTGTCTCTCATCTTCTGAGTTTGTTGAAAAGTTTATTTTCCCTTCTATGGTTTGACGTTTTTCTTTTCTAGCTTCATTTCTCTTTTTCACAGCATCAGGGTTGTCTTTAGGATATTTTCTTTTTTGCGGAACTTGAATATTTCCATTTCTTTCATTTAGGGGTTCCATCATAGAAAATTTTGAAAACTGTATTTTCCCTCCAAATGATATAAATGATTTCACCTTCTTGACCAAACCAATCATTTGAGAAGGGGACACAGACTTATTTCTGTGATAGAGTTTTAGACTAGTGAAGTTGACCGGCAAACAATTACTTGCATTTTATTGTTTATGATTTCATGAATTTCTCGACTTGTAATTATTCTTATATTTCCCTGACATTTTTATCATACATAACTGTAAATAAAATTTTTTTCAAACTTATTCACCCTGTGGAATCCTATATAGTCTTGTCCATATCAGCATGAGGTTAAATAGGGTTTACTATGTGACATTAAACAAAATAAATGATATTGATGTTGCATGCATGATATATAAGAAAGTCATTAGTGCATATGTTTAAAAGTCTGATTTTTGGCAATTAAAATTGTTTATCTCAAGTTAATCGGTTGATAAACTAGGAGTGACAAACTTAATTATTCCCTTCTGATAACCTAACCTATTAAAAATTGGCCATATTTTTAGACAGAAAATTCATTTTGTGTAAAATGGAAAATAAAACCACACTAACTTTGTCTGTCACTGACGAGCAGAAATTAGCAATTCAGGCATTTTTTCAACATTATGATTGGGACTTCAATGAAATTAATGGTGAAAATTCAGAAAACAAGGATGATGAAGATGTTGTAGAGGAAAATACTGAAAATGCAACTCAGGAATCTGTTGAACATCAGAATGAAAATAGGTCAGAAAACATGGATGATCAGATAGCTGAAAATGACCTAGAATGTGAACATTGTTTTTGTTTTCCATGTGTAACAACAAACAGACAATCATGGTTAGGAAATGGACAACCCGCCTGCAACCGGAACAGTGGAGTACGAAAAGACAAATATAAGAAGTTTTGGACACTAATGCAAAACAGGGGTGCTTGGAGCCATCCACGCTATCTTCGGAAAAAAAAAGAATGCTGAATAGGGATAGGGTGGACGAAAGTGTAGCTATAGTAAGACGTGAGGTCATGCCTGATTGTATTCTCAGTGTTGTAAGGGATTTATACCCTAATTTATAACCCAAAATCAAAACCCTACATGGGCCATAGATGGCAGTAATGTTCGTGAGGCTGAAAAACTTGTTAATTTTCCTTTACTGAATATTTTTGCATAGATTTATATATATATATATATATATATATATATATATTTTACACACTTTCTGACATGGATTAATTATTAGTGATTTGATACTGGAATTGGCATAAAATGTGAAATGAAGATTTTTCTTATGGATTTATTCAAAAGTATAACAGTATAGTAAAGGTAGGCAAAGTTTTCTACATCCAGATATAAAGCATGTGGCACGTGCATGTGTTTGTTTACAAACATAAACAGCTGATCATTTAACTCCTCCCATAAATTCAAAATTTGAAAAGAAATATGCTCACTTCAGATTTTTGCATCTAAAATACAGTGATATAAATCGTCAAAAAATTATGAAATTATAAGATATGTTTTCTTATTGATAGTTCTGGTACTGTGACAAAAATGAAAATTTAATACTGCTTGGACATGGAGATATTTCACAATATTTCTCTCTGACCTGAACACTGACTATTATATGACAAGTTTTGAAATTCAGGGGATGCAACCCTTTTATACCCAAGTTCCTATACCACTAGTTACACCCGTCGTGTTAATCTAGTTACAAACCCGGTAATAAGTCGTTAATGAGCAAAGGAGCGGGAAGTGTCAAAGTTTATAATAATTCAAATTAATATTATATTTTACAGCTCCTATCGACCAAGTTACAACACTCGGGAGGCTGAAGAAACATTCACCTTGGTAGATTCGGGTACACAGCGCTCAAAAAGAAAGCTGGTTTCCAGTCATGTGTTCACATTTACCATAAAACGACAGAACTCCAACTCAACAGAATGGCGATGCAGTGTCCGTAATAAGACTGTGACATGCCCAGTTGTGGTGGTTCAGCGTGGCGACAGCTATTCAACCCGAAACACCTACCTGCATGCTTCCAAACCCAGTATTATGTCAACAGTGAAAATAACAAAGGAGGTAAGTGATTATATTTTCCTCATTATTGTAATCATCATAATTATTAAGGTCGTGAAAGACCTTGCGATTGTTCTCTGAACAAGTGTGTTCCTAGTTATTATTACTATTATTATTATTTGGTAATTATCTATACTATAATGATAATAAAAAACAAACGCAAATATCAATTTGTTTTAACGCCACTTTCAACTATATTTCAGCTCATGGTCGAACTAATGTATAAGGAAGCAGCCAAGATACCGCTGCAACTGAAAATGATATCTGAAGGAAAACTACGTCGCCGACAACGAAAGCAGACAAAGATGGTCCAGGGGAAAATCTTGCAGTTATGGGACGAATACGCCAGCAACAAGATTACAGCTAGTCGTCTCCTGAAGAAGTGTGGCAGCCTTTATGCTCCCGGTGTGTAGAGTGTTCAGTGACATTGAATGCATTTGAATGAATGATGTGTATATGTGCTTATGTTATGATAATGATATCTCTAATGTTTGCCTATGTTCTATATTAATTATTTCTATGTGGGTTTTCATATCATGTTGAATTTGAATGAATATATGTGTGCTGATGTTATGATAATGATATTTTTAGTGCTTGTCTGTTCTATATTAACTGTTTCTATACATGTGCGTTTTTCATATCATGTTGAATTTGAATGAATAGATGTGCTGATGTTATGATAATGATATTACTGTGCTTGTCTCATGTTTCATATTAACTATTTCTATATGCGTTTTTATATTATATCATCTCTAATAAAATTATTTAAGAAAATATCTTATTTCTCTTTAATAAATTAGCTCATTATATACTGACAATTAAAAAAAAAATCACTTGTCACTTATGATCATACATGATCAGGCTAGTATTTAGTTGATTGTGCTAGCTGTTGATTGTTATGTACACGATAACTTAATCACATTCTAATTTTCACATGGGTTCACATTGACTGCAGTAATTATTTTCTTTATCGGTGTTTTAACGCCACTTTTAACAATATTTCAGCTATATCGTGGCGACCAGTTTTAGTGGTGGGGGAAGCCGGAGTACCCGGAGAGAACCACCGACCATGGGCAAGCAACTGGTAAACGTTATCACTTGCGGCTGCGAGTCGAGTGCACTTCTTTTTTTTTTGTAATTTACAAAGTCGGGCGCGAATCCACGCTGTATTGGTGATAGGCTTGTATGAGTTGTTAGGTAATCCAACTACCTAACTCAATGAGCCACCCGGGACCCTGACTGCAGTAATTAGATCAATTGACACAAGTTTTTATAGGCACATTTTTATCAATCTTAGACATGAATTTTTAATAGTTATCAAAGTCATTGAAATGAAGTCATCTGTCAAACGTATTGGGAAACGTAAAAAAAAACATATTACTTTAAAAAAAAATATATATACATTTGTATTGTGAAGTCATTTCTGGATAGATTTTAACAAATTTTACACCAAAACATTCGGAATTATCTATATTTTGTTTGTTTATTTGCTCATTATGTTTATATGAGTGGTTTTTATTTGTACATTATTTTCCCATGAAATTGTCAATTTTTAGGATTTAATTTTAGTTGAAATACATAGGAAAATCAACTATTATTTTTTGTGTTTAAATTATGTACAAATAAAAATCACTCATAACAACATAATGAATAAATAACCAATCAAAATGTTTCGGTGTAAAATTTGTAAAAATCTATCCAGAAATGACTTCACAATGGTTTTTTGAAAAAATATGGTTTTGGTTGATTATATAGGGATTTTTTTTTTTAGATTTCCCAATATTTTTGACAGATGACTGTAGCTTTATGATTTCCATCAATTTCATTTAAAAAAAAAATAAGTAAGACAACAATAATATTATTGATGGTCCGAGTAGTCTTCATACGGTCCGAGTTGTCTTAACATACGGACCGAGTTGTCCTCTGTTACGGGCCGAGTTGTTTTGGTCCGAGTTGTCCGCGGGCCGAGTTGTCTGGTACCCGTCTAATCACCGAAATGGACCGAAATAGACCAAAATGAACCGAAATGGAGTAATAATGGACCGAAATGGAGACATAATGAACCGAAATGGAGATGTTATGAACCAAACTTCATCAAAATAAAGCTAATCACCGAAATGGACCGAAATGGAGTCAACTGGACCGAAATGGAGACAAAATGAACCAAAATGGACCTTAAAATAAATAATGATTTCCAATCGATGCGGTCCCAGTGAATCCGATCCCAGTCTAGCTGTACCATATTTGTTCCGATATTGAAAGTCGTTCCATCCCAATAATATGATAATAGGTGTTACCTAACTTGGGACGAAGTCCAATAAAAAAATTTAAACAATATTAACTCAGATATATGGACCTATATTTTTTCAAAGCAGACAGGTGGCGGATCCAGACTTTCTCAGAAGAGGGGACAAATAGGGGGACCGTAGTTTTTAAAGGTTTTTCGCCAAAACGGGGACATGCCCCCTCCTGTAGACTGTGCACCCAGTCCGGTGTTGTATAAACTCGAGGTCTCAATTTCATAGAAAATGTTATTTCGGATAGGATGAGGAAGAAATGAAACTCTGTTTAATGATATTGTCAGACCCATGATATAAGTTTAATGGGCTAGAACACACTGCTATTTTGAGTCATTTTTTAACATTCATAACCGGAAAGTGGGTACGAGTTGGTAGGGTACGAGTTGGAAAAGGTACGAGTTGACATGGAATTTGTAAATCGTTCCAGATTACTGCGCATCCGATTTTCTGCAGATTTAACCATGCGTTGGTTTCCGGTGTGCCATTTCCGGTGCATGAAATTTAAGCCATTAGTGATATGGATCTGGAATCAAAATATTGCTATTTCTACCATAGTTGGGACTTAATCGTCCCATATTAATAAAAGAAGATGTAAAAAGGAATCAGTGTCATTAAATATATATGTTTAACTTTATTCTTTGTTTTTGTCCTCGATACTGCCAAACATCCTGCAATAAGTTAGTTGGATTTTGTTTTATTTCAATAATAAAGAGAAAGGGTAATTGGTTTTTAGTCATGTCTAGTTGAACAATACTCACATAATCACAAAAAAGATAGTACATTTAATTTGTAGAATGGACGTATTGTAATAATACGAAAACATATATAGAGAGACATAATGGATAGTGCTTTCAAAGACAAACTATTCACACATCTTTTAACGAATTACACAATTCAATTCAAGAGTATGAGGAAAAGAACTGTGTTCAATTATATAAACGGACATTTATGTATATAGATCTATATAATACAATAAATATATATGATTAATTACAACATTATCTTTTTCGTTGTAAGAATATGCTCTAGAGGCTATTCTTACTACGTATTTAATCTACAGGTAATAATTATTCGTTTCTCATTATCTAATCCGTAATATTATTTGTTGTAAGAATAAGATTCACGGCTATTCTTACAACAATTCGTTGAAAATTGTTGTAAGAATAGACATTGCCTTTATAAACATTATATCAATATGAAGGTTTTTTTTTTAATTATTGCTTTTGTAAATAGTATTTGTGTGAAAAAATTCAGTCGATTTCCATGATCAAACCTTTAAACAACTTTGTAGTCCAGTATATATATGTTTACAAACATTATATATGTTGTGTACAAGTTGTAAGTTTGTACAAATTATAATTTGTATGAAAATTCTGTACAAATTATAATTTGTATTTTAGGTTTGTACAAATTATAATTTGTATGAAATTAGAGAATACAAATTATAATTTGTACAAAATCAGCATAAAAATCACTTATATAACTTGTACAATTTTTCTTATATTTGCAACTATTTAAAGTAAAGAAATTATTAAGATGAATACAAACTAATTTTTATTAAGGATTCTATAAACTAATCAGTATATATTGAAATTGAATAAAATATATAATAATTGTGCTTAAGGTAATGAAGTTTTGGTGAGTTCCACTTATATATTCACAGTTTAATATTTCAATGCCCCCAGTGTAGACTCAGGCTTACATTCACAGACTCATTTTTTTCTCAGTGATACAGAATCGCCAGAACTTAGCAACTCATTCAGCGTCCTATCGGAGTCGGATTCGTCATTAACAGGGCTGACCGGAGTAGGTGAGGTACCCTCATCACTCACCAGTAATAACTCTGACCAAACAGCAAATAAAATCCGTATCATGACAGTAAACTGTAGAAGTCTTATAAGTGATAGAAAGAAAGTCGACATACAAGACCTAATTGAGACACAAACCAAACATCATTCTGGGTAGTGAATCCCATCTAGACAGTTGCATTGCCAGCAGTGAAATTTTTCCAGATACATATGCAACCCCATACAGAAAAGACAGAAAACTTGGAGAAGGTGGCGTCTTCACAGCAGTGGACAACAACTACATAACTACAGAAGTTGTATCAAACTGTAACTCCGAAATTGTATGGACCAAAATCAACATACAAGGAAGCCAACCATTATATCTAAGCTCGTACTATAGACAACCATCCAGTATAATAGAAATAATGGAAGAACTAGAAAAATCCATAGAAGCCATAACTATATCCAATAATGTCAGACTCTCAAATATAATCTTAAGTGGAGACTTCAATCTACCATCAATTGACTGGGAAACAAACACAGTGAAGGATAACCCACAATATGGCTAAGCAATCAACACAAAATTAGTTGAAATAGCAAACAATAATGACTTGATACAAATGGTTACAGAACCAACTAGAGGCAATAACATTCTTGACCTCCTGTTCACCACAAACCCTGCTCTGGTTGAACACATTGAAATACATCCAGGAATGAGTGACCATAATATAGTTATCACAGATGTAAACCTGAGAGCTAGAACAGTTAAGAAAAAACCACGAAAAGTACACCTCTTCAAAAAAGCTGATATGGGAAGTCTTAATAAGGACATCGAACAAGATCTGACAAGATACCTTGAAGACGAAAATATAGAAAATAAAACCACAGAAGATCTTTGGCAGTTCTTTAAGGAAACCATCACAAAAGCTGTCACAAAACATGTTCCTCAGAAAACAATAGGGGGAAAACAACACGTACCCTGGATCAACACCCACATAAAGAGGTTAATACGACGAAAACAGCGTAGATACAACGCAGCTAAAAAGCACAAAACTACAAAAAGCTGGGCACTATATAAAACAATGAAAGAACTAGTGAAGAAAACCACGAATGAGGCCCACGAAAATTACATACGAAACATGTTAGACATTGAAGACAACTGTGAGACCAGCACCAAACAATCGCTTGGTAAAAAATTATGGAAATACATCAAATCTAGGAAAAAAGATAATATGGGAATTTCACCACCCAAGAATGAATCAGGAGAGGAAGTCATTGACAGTAAAGTAAAGGATGAAATCCTAAACCAACAATACGACAGCGTATTCACAGATGAGGATTTAAACACCATCCCGGAACAAGACACAAAAGTAGCCCCAAACATAGAGCGATTACATATCACCACCAATGGCGTATGTCTCCTTCTAAAAAAGCTTGATCCAACCAAAGCAATAGGACCAGATTTAATTCCAACCAGAGTATTAAAAGAACCGGCAGATCAAGTGGCCCCCTTTCTGACATATATATTCAACCACTCTATACGAACAGGGGATGTACCACAAGACTGGAGACAAGCCGACATAACGCCATCTTCAAAAAAGGAGACCGAAGTAAAGCTGTGAACTACAGATCGGTATCGCTTACATCAATCTGCTGTAAGATCATGGAGCATATTGTATACCGTCATATCATCGACCATCTAGAAATACACGGAATCCTTGCAGACCACCAACATGGCTTTAGAAGACAAAGATCGTGCGAAACACAACTTGTAAACACGATTGAAGAAGTGGCAAGGTCGATAGACAATAGACAGCAAATAGATATGCATATATTAGACTTCTCAAAAGCCTAGTTTGATACCGTACCACACCAGAGACTACTACAGCCATTATGGCATTAAAGGAAACATTCTTAAATGGGTCTCTGGGTGGCTGACTCAAAGACATCAAAGAGTTTGTGTAGATGGAGAAGAGAGCATTAATAAACCAGTACAAACCGGAGTACCACAAGGGACAGTTCTCGGAGCATTATGCTTCCTGATCTACATAAACGATATGGGGAGCTCTAGAACATCATCATTAAGACTTTTTGCTGATGACTCCCTCTTGTATAGGCCAATCAACTGCATTGAAGATACCACCAAACTCCAAAAAGATCTTAAACAGTTAGTTCAGTGGTCAAAAACATGGCAGATGACATTCCATCCAGCAAAATGTTATATACTACGGGTCACATGTTTTCAATGACATTCTTACAATTACATGTCTTCTTTAAAAAGTTTTCAAAAGTAGGGTTATGTTCAGGACGATGTATCAAAAGTAGGGTTATGTTCAGGACGATGTATCAAAAGTAGGGTTATGTTCAGGACGATGTATCAAAAGTAGGGT
>MJUT01059828.1:351963-369107 GCA_002080005.1 Gigantidas platifrons | reverse complement strand
ACAATTCTTAGAGGTGGATCGGATATTATAGTAAGTGGGACAATTCTTAGAGGTGGATCGGATATTATAGTAAGTGGGACAATTCTTAGAGGTGGATCGGATATTATAGTAAGTGGGACAATTCTTAGAGGTGGATCGGATATTATAATAAGTGGGACAATTCTTAGAGGTGGATCGGAAAGTATGTGGAGGTGAGGAATGATGGGTAGCAGCTCTCCAGAACAAACATGCCAAGCATGCTTCAATGCTATAAATTCATTTTTTTCTTAAATTTTGTCAAAAAAGTAACCCCACCCCTCGGCTCCTACGCCCCTGAGTCGCCTCATAATTTTATATACATATTTTGTATTTAAGTGAGAAATAGGCATGCATGTAGATTGGATTGAGTTGTAGACACATACATGTGTGTATAAATTACCCTGTCGAACTACAAATTGTCATAGCTCATTTTTGGTAGATTGTTTTAAGCTTTACTTTGTTACAATGCCGTATCATGCCACATGATACGTCTTTGACAAATAAATTTTCTTACCCATTTCTCCGTAACAAATGTATGTAGAATGACCATGCACTGCCTTCTTATTTGTTTATATTGAAAAGATCTGAACTTTCTTGACTAATATATCACAACTAACGAAAACTGTAACTAGTACTCGCCATGATCTAGCTGAAAAAATTGCTGAATTGGCGTTAAACAACAATCACTCACTCACTGAAAATAACATTGTTAATGGTTAATATATACCTACTAGTATTAAAGTCAGATTCGGACCAGGTTGATAAAATCCGGACTGGGTATTGGTGACGGTTCGAACAGAGATGCACAAAACATCCCCATGTGGAAAATCTACCATAGTGGGCAACAATCAGTCAATGCTCTCGTACTGACTATGCATGACATTTATCAGAAATGGTAGGGATGTAATTATAAGTAAACAAGGACAGAAAATCTACCAGAAACTCTACAACAACCACAAGAAAGGGTTCCTAGTGGTAAATTAAAGTTGAAGTAATCACTTCGAACGTTTTACGGTCTCCAACATGACTTGGTTAACCGTGATATAAAACCTACATGTTTGCCACAGATGACTATGGATATGTCCCGTTTCGTAGTCATTATTCCGTCCTTCTTTCATGACTTATCATCGTTTTTAACAAGAGTAACACCCGAGTTCATTCCAGTTTGTTTTGGGAGATTCGTATTATTCAATCTTGACTTTTCTGTGTAGTGTTTGTCTTTTTGTCCTTTCTAGGCCATTGTATTGTCTAATTCGTTTAAGAAATGTTTATTTCATGAAATTTTAGCTTGCAATTATTCAAATACACAATGTATATATACTAACAATGTTCAATGGGATTCAGAAACAAGTTATCAAACTTATGTAAATCTGTCTCCCTAACATTGTTTAATTATGCGTGATTACTCCTATGATATTTTAACACTTTTTCTTACCTTTAATTGTTGCTATGTGTCTTAGAGTTAACGAACCGCATTAGAGGTATAATGGTTAGCGTGTTCGTCGATAGTGGTAGATCGTGGATTCAAGCCCTTATCGGGTCAAAACAAAGACTATAAAATTGGTATGCGTTGCTTAAGAAATAATTCTCGGATGCCGGGTTCTATGCTTATTTTAACATGGGTGGGCATTATATTTAAGAGCTTGGCATCCGAGAATTATTTCGATTCTAACAGGGCATTTACGGTAATTTTATGCATTCAAGCGTACCTAGACAGAGGTTATTTTTGGGCGCTTTTCCAATTACCTCCCGCTATTATTTACAAGAATATATAACGCTAGAGAAACGATAACGATCAAAAATTAGTTTCATCTGATATTACCTCCCGCTATTATTTACAAGAATATATAACGCTACAGAAACGATAACGATCAAAAATTAGTTTCCTCTGATATTCAACAAATGAAAAAAATAATAATAACAGTAAATAACTTTTTAAATCGAAAGTCACATGACTGAGTCAGCTGGTGGAAATGGCGCCGATCGGAGACACTGAGTAAACAAGGTAAGTCATTTTCACTGTTTGTTGATCACATTTTAGGTGCAAAAATGAATGAAGTATAATGAAAACGGCACAATTTGTATATTTATTATTTTTATTCTTTTAATTTAACATACATAAAGTACAAATATGCAAAATACGCTGTCGATTAGATATGCCTTCTGCGCATGCGCTATGGTGTTGTGCTATTTAGAGCCCTGTTAGAATTCTCCGCTAAGCACGTAGCATTAAGAAGAAAGAGCAAAGACTTTGTCGGCTCGGAATCGGGATAATGTGTCTATCCGCTAGCACTACAAAAATCCAACTAAGCGTGTTGGTCTAGTACAAAGCGGACCTCATCATCATCACATGGTAAATAAACTTGTTTTCGTCATGATATAACTGGAAAATTGCTAAGTTGACGTTAAACAACTCTCTCTCTCTCTCTCTCTCTCTCTCTCTCTCTCTCTCAGAGTTAGCGTTAACACTTCAATGTTTATTTACATACAATTTGTCATCATTAAATATATACATATAGTATTTGATTTTAAAATTCAAATGCATGTAATAAATGTTTTTATTCTATAATTTGTTTTCTCTCGTTTTAAATAAGATCAGCTAGAATAAGAATTGTAGCAATTGATTTACGATGGACGAATGCTTTAAATTTTATTTCTTTTATGGAAATGCTAAAAGATATATGTCTTTGAATCGATGACTATGGAATCCTGATGCGACAGTCTCGCGTTTTCCCATTTTCGCATTATAATTGCTACTTAAGCTTTTCACTTTTTCCTGTTTTCGATTAATGTTTCTACGTTTTTAGTTTTCGCATTGTAAGAAATACTAGCCGACCAGGCACAAACATGAAAACGGGAACTAGAGCCATCCGACTTCCATAGATGAAATTGTTTGAATGAAGAAATACAAATAACTTTGTTATAATTACACATTGTCATTTTTCCATATTTTCTCATTTTCATTAAGCCAATGTATGTACACTAATCAACCAATGAGAAGAGATGAAACAAGTAGGCCATTTTCATCGATACTATTCAAAAAGATGTTGTCATTTGTCTAATCATTCCGACAACATTTTCTTTTGATGCTGGCCGGATCAAACATAAAAAAATACCCGGATGTATGACATACGTTGTCCACCCTGGATCCAGCATAAAAAAAAATGTCGGAATGATTAGACAAATGACAACATCTTTTTGAATAGTATCGATGTAAATAGTACAATACAAGTCCGTAGGGTACTTTGGTATGGCTTTCATCATACAGGTTCGTTGTTAAAATAGTATAAAAATGAGTTTTATTTTTGTCAGATGGTAGAACAATTTCCGCCATTATAAAGTTTTCGATAAAAAAAAATACCCGGATGTATGACGTACATTGTCCCTCCCTGATTTTGTAAATACTACATCTTTCACTTCATTTACAGAATGACTGTGTTCTAGACCTAGATAATTACTGGGACCCTAAGTTAGTGGTTCAAAATTTGATAGACCAGACCAAGGACGATAAACCCTGGAAAGAAGTCCATTATACCGACAAAAAGAAAGCTTATATCATTGAAAAAAGGCGTTTAAGAGGAAACTTTTCGGAAAAACTTGAACTTGTAGATTTTCCATTCGATGCACAGTTTCTAAATGTATACATAACATCTGAATTCTCACAAAGCCAGTTAGAAATCAAAGAAGACAATGAACAAATAAGTTTGCTAAATTCGGCTTGTTTCCGCGATGAACAAGAATGGGCGCTTTGTGATTTTGTGGCATTGAGACAAAAGTCAAACAGGAAGGACTTCTCACAACGAAAAAATGTGACGTTTCCTGGTATAAGTGCCGGATGTTGCGCATTGAGAAGGTGGAAGTTTTTCGTATGGAATGTGGTGCTTCTAATGGTAAGCACACTATGTGGGACAAATATTTTAAATTTGGTATAAGACTTAGTGGTAAATGGCATTGATTGATTGATTGATTGATTGATTGATTGATTGATTGATTGATTGATTGATTGATTGATTGGTTGATTGATGTCGTTTTTTAACTTCAACTCATGTCAGCTTTATTCATGATTAGAACAATTGCAAATACAGTGAATTGCATAGGTAAAAATGAATGAATGTGTCCACAGAACACAGACCACTTTCTCTGGCTTCGAGCCAAATTAAACAATGGCAGAACGGAAAAAAATCCGTAAGCAAAATTAGTTTTTAATTTTATTGTCTCTGTCCTGGTGTATAAATTTCAAATGATTATTGATCAAAAATCAAATGCGGAACGCAAGGACGGACATGGGTCAAACTTAATTCATTTGATGCAAACCGATGGGGTATAAAAAGCTGACTTTTAGATAGGTCTACTATATATATAACCATACATCTACTACCAGTCGATAGCGGTCAAGTGAACACTGCAATTTTAATTAAAGGTAAATGTAGTATATTTTGTAATAATTTGTAATAATGATAGCAATTGTTCTTTTTTAGGGTTTGATATGTTCCACGTCGATTGCGACATTTGCAGTTGACAGTAATGAGACGCAGAGTCGTATGTCATTATCCATCACGCTTATGTTAACTGCAGTAGCATTCCGAATAGTAACCAATCAAAATTTACCAAAGATATCATACAACACCATACTGGTAAGTAATAAAATGAAATAGATGGCTGACATGTTGGGCGAGTGAGTGATTGTTGTTTAATGCCAAGTGAGAAATGTTCGAGCTATATCATGACGAAAACAAATTACGTTTCAATGAGATGATGATGTCCGCTTTGTTATACTAGACCCATACGCTATGTTGAATTGTTATAGTGCTAGCTCACTGAAACAACAGTCGCGGATGGAAATGTCGCTCCACTCGGACATATTATCCTCATTCAGTGCCAACTAGTATTCTTGTATAACTTTATAATGCTACGTGTCTAGCGGAAAAGACACATTCTGGCTTCCATGATTTATTTAATTTCTGATATGTCTAAGAGTACAAATACGGTAGTATACTTTGATTGGAAAACGGTAATTTACATTTACGTTTGCGGAAAATGTAGCACACAATCTATGCTGCCAATGGAAAAGTCAGTCACATTCACCGGCACATGTGCTAATAAGATTATACCGAATGGATAACTCGCTCATTTGTTAACAAAGAGAAAGAAGGAGGCCCCTGTTAGAATAAGGAGCAATCTATGCCTTACAACAAAGACCATGCATATATATTATATCCAAACTTTAAAAGGAGCTTAACAGTGTAAGCGTCTCGTTTCAGTCTTCTCCTCTCCCCCACAAAGGGCCCGGGTGGCTCAATGAGGTAGGTAGTTGGATTACCTAACAATTCATACAAGCCTATCACCAATACGACATGGGTTCGCGCCCGGCTTTGTAAATTACAAAAAAGACTCGACTCGCAGCCGCAAGTGAGAAAGTTTACCAGTTGCTTGCCCATGGTCGGTGGTTCCCTCCGGGTACTCCGGCTTCTTCCACCACTAAAACTGGTCGCCATGATATAGCTGAAATATTGCTGAAAGTGGCGTTAAACACCAAAAATCAAATTAAATCAGTCATTAAAAGTGTAAGCGTCTCGTTTCAGTCCTCTCATCTCCCTCACAAAGACACCAACAACTTTTTTCTAGATTGTCTACTACATGAGGCAGCTAGAGGAACACTACTTTATCATAAACGTGGATGAGGTAGATCAAATACATGTACTAGTAGATACATTTTGTACCGACCCACTGACTCATGGTAAATCTGATCTATCCTTGTTTATCGTATTTAAATATCCACATCGTGTCTTGAATAAAACGCAATCCTGTCTAAAGCGAATATTAAATAAAGTCACAATGTATGAACGTTTTGTTACTTTAATCTGTATAAACCGAACCGATATCCCGAACACAAAAGCTGGTCCCAAAGGGTTCGTTTGTTAAGGGTTTACTGTCGTTTGGATTTTATTCGATGGTCTGGCGCCGTCTGGTGCATTCTTGTTTTGCTTATGCTGTTTCTGGCCAGCACACACACCAAACATAACTAGCATATTTCTTTACCTTTTTCATGGTTTCATGAGAATGTAACTCATTTTGTGTACATGATATTTACATACATTATACTGTTTTACTGGTTATCAACATACTGTATTTTACAAGATGTTTACATATATATGTAGTTTGTATTTTATAGGATATGTACATACTGTTTGTATTTTACAGGATATTTACATACTGTTTTGCATGATATTTACATATAGTGGGTGCATATGGCATGCTGTGATATCTAGATTCTCTGGTGAATTACAAAGTGATCTCGACTTGTACGTCTTCATCGTTATGATCGCCATATTTGTTATGTTTCATGTAGTCTACCTTATCACCGTCGTAGTCAAGGTAAATACACCGCGTATTAATATATTTGTTGTCGCTTTAGAAGTAAATTATCTTGATTGGATGAATGATTTAAGCTTATTAAAGTTGGAACGCATCGGTGGTGTAATGGTGAGCGTGCTCGCCTCAGATGCAGTAGATCGTGGGTTCGAGCCCCGATCGGGTCAAACCAAAGACTATAAAATTGGAAGTTGTTGCTTCTCCTCTAAGCACGCAGCATTAAGGAAAAAGTGCAAAGACTGGTTGCCTCGGAATCAGGATAATGTGTCCGAGTGGGGTGACCTGTTTATCAGCGAACTGTTGTTTCAGATTGAATGAATTTTGGTGGTTAACGCCACTTTCAGCAATATTTCAGCTATATCATGGCGACCAGTTTTAGTGGTGGAAGAAGCCGGAGAACCACCGACCATGGGCAAGCAACTGGTAAACTTTATCACTTGCGGCTGCGAATCGAGTGCATATGTAGTGGTAAATCCAACTATCATACGATCACGGCCACGACGGCCCTTGGTTCTTAAATTGGGTTTATCTTAATAGGACATCTTCAATTAATGACATACGATACTGAAATAGAATTTGAATTTGAATTTGGGTGTTTTAACGCCACTTTCAACAATATTTCAGCTATATCATGGCGACCAGTTTTAGTGGTGGAGAAAGCCGGAGTACCCGGAGAGAACCACCGAGCATGGGCAAGCAACTGGTAAACTTTATCACTTGCGGCTGCGGGTCGAGTGCACCCTTTTTTGTAATTTACAAAGCCGGGCGCGAACCCATGTCGTATTGGTGATAGGCTTGTATGAGTTGTTAGATCCAACGACCTAACTCATTGAGCCACCCGGGCCCCTATACTGAAATAGATTTCAGCAAAAGGATTAATTAATCTGTTAAAATCCATGTGTAACATTCAATTTTTTTCATACACTAGTATTCCACGTATTCCAAAATGTGTGACAAACAGGAATAAACCACTGTTTAGCATCAATGGAACATATTGCCTGCTATATCCAGGCAAAAACAAAAACATATCTCACAGAGTGCCATTCATATTTAGTTTTATATCTTCATCAGCTAGACTAGCACAATGAACTGGAATATTTAAAGTTATTTCACTGAACTGACATCCCGTTAACTGCTAGCCATTTCATTAAGACACATTTTCAAGCGACAGCCCAGTCTATACTTTGAGAAGTAGCCAGTATTTGTTTCATCAAGTCGTTGATTGGTCCTTATTTCAAGAAGGCGTAACTATTAAAAATAGATCCGAGTAGTAGTGAGTCAGCAATTTTTCAGCTGTAATATGGCTAGACCAACAAGCTGAGTTGGAGTTTTACATCGGAAGCGTAATGCAACTACACTTCAGGAGACACGTTACTCCCCCTCCCGGACAAATTATACCGGATGCGGGGCAACCTTTATTTCCTCTTACTCTCTTATTCCTGAACATTGTATGCTTACCGGGGAAGTAGTAAATATTAATTGTATAGTTTAGATTGACCTGACTGCGTATATAACCCAGGGGCGGATCCAGGGGGGGGAGCCCCCCATAATTGGAAAAAATATGATTTTTTTGCGTAAAATCTTGAGTTTTCACACGAAACACCCCAAAAATTTTCGCGCCTCCCTCCGCTCGGCGCGATTTTTGTTAAGTGCGTCCCCCCCTCCCTAACCTGAAATCCTGGATCCGCCCCTGTAACCCACGAGCTATCGCACTTGGTGCGAGCATACTAACCATTACACCACCAAAGAGGTCTATGCGGATATTATGACAAAATTATATTACAGATTTATCATTCCAAGACTGTATAAACAATGAAGACTTTCTTAAAATTCAGTTGTATAGGACAACTCGACTTATAAGTGATACAATTTTGTGCGAGATATTCTTATTTTGGAGAAAATGTATTTTAAACGTATCAACTCTCCATTAGGTAAAATGTATATTCAGAAATTAAATGATGTTTAACGGTGAAATATTCGAACAGAAAAAAAAAATATTGAAAAAAAATATTTAAATGACTCAACAATAAAAAGGTAAAACAATATATATATATATATAAATATATATATCCAACATGTATCAACAAATGTATTTATATATTAGATACATTGTAATATTTATAACAGTGACTAATTTCTATACCCTTATTATGTGTTGATTCCGTGGCATTTGTGATGTATGTACGGAAAGCGAGAGGTATCTTCAGACTTCAGACTTCCGACTTCGGACTTCACACTTCGAAGTTCAGACTTCAGATTTCGGAATCGTTATTTCCGGATTTTCTCCGTCATTGGTTCTTGCATTTCCACACCAAACAACTAGAAAATTGACATTCTCTATCCAGAGTTGTCGTTCCTGCTACGCTACATCTCTGTCAACACTCAATATACAAGATACTTGTAAAACTTAGACACAGTAAGAAAAATGTCCTTAAAATTGTTTTAATTATTGTAAATATCAATAAAGACGAAAAAAAAATCACTCATTTCAAATCAATTCTCTCTTAAAAATGATTTTACCCCCCACTTCTTGGAGAACTATTTTGCGGAGGTAAAAATTAAAAAGATAAAAACGATCACAAATCATTTTTAAGAGAGAATTTATTTGAAATGAGTGATTTATTTTCATCTTTATTGATATTTACAATAATTAAAACAATTTTAAGTAGATTTTTTTTACTGTTTCTAAATTTTACAAAAATCTTGTGTAATGAGCGTTGATAGATATGTTGTGTAGCGTAGCAGGAACGACAACTCTGGATAGAGAATGNCACACACACCAATTTACTACCTTAACTTTTGGTTTTGTTCCAAGGAATGTGTAGGGGTATAATGCAAAGAAAACGTCTTGAAGAGCCAAAATGGATTTTCAATATAACTTAATTTCAAGGAATGGTATATTATTCATCGGGTATGATGTAGAAAACTTATGTATAGACTTAGAAAGGTGTTTGTGCCTTAGTTTGTGTCCATAAGACACATACAATGCCCCCGCGGTTATAATTGCAAAAGGGTAAACCAATGTTTTGCTTATTCAGCATCAAGCAGATATGACTGAAATAGGCTGTACCTAACAATGTGATGTTCGATTGGTTGATTGATTGAATCAGGACTGGGGTCAATTACATACCAAAGTAATTAATTACTTTTCAATTACATGCTGATTTCTTCAATTAAATTACAATTACAATTACATGAATTTTGAAATGTAATTAATTACAGTTCAATTACATTACCAATGTAATTAATTACATTTCAATTACTTTTAATAAATAAACATGATAAAGGAGAAAATGCAAACAAGCTAATATGAACATTGTATGTGCATTATTTAACATTGGAACATATGTACAAACATTGTTATGGCTTTGAAATGTTATAATTCATCATTAGCATTTCAACAGTTTTGTCCCCAAGAGAACACCTTTCTGGCCTGAATATCTTCCCAGCAATGGAAAAAAGTAACTCAACAGGAGCTGAAGAAGCAGGTGTGTTCAGATACACCACTGCCAGTTTGGCAAGAGAGGGCAATCTATCCTCATTTACTTTCCAATAAACAAGGGGTTCATTATCCATCTTATCACAGTCCTCAGACAAATATTTGTCAAATTCTGTAATTGTAATGTATGCCTTGTTCATGTTGAAGGCAGAAAGTCAAAAAAGTCATCAGCTGTCTGTATTCACCTGAACAGCTTTTAACATACCAACATGGAGTTTGTTAAAGACTTTGGCATAATTACCAAAGGACGTTCTTTTGTCCATGTCAAATTAATAGTGAAGTGGTGAAAGTATATGTCCTGGGGCTCGGATTATCATCAACTGTTATAAAAACAACGTTACAAATTAAATGCCAATTACCGGTATTGAGTTAATTCTTCTGAGTTTTTAGTGCTTTCTATGTAATTTATTACACTAATCATTGCAGTAAATTACAAACCAACATTTTTTTTTTTTTTTAGAAAACACGATTTTGTGATCTAAAATGGATGAACAAATTTTCAAAACAAAATTTGGCATGTGCCACCAACTGCCTGGGCCTTCCATTAATTTTAGAATAAACTCGATTGTCTAAGCTGGGACTATTATACAGTATAATAGTCCCAGGTCTAATGTTATATACTGTTTTAAATTCTATACGATTTCTTTCCGTTTTAGCGAGTAAATTAAATTTCAAACTTTAGGTCACAGGTTTAAGTGGCTTGAGTTATCGAACTTGAATGTTTACTGATATGCCTACTACATATGCATGTAATAAGAATTTCTAATTGTTCATTTCTTTGTTGTGTGTAATCATGTTAAAAGGGGCAAAATTTAGTCTGTGCATGGAAGACCCAGGCCAAATTTTGTTTTGAAAAATTGTTCATCCATTTTAGATCACAAACTCGTGTTTTCTAAAAAAAAATAATAATGTTGGTTTGTAATTTACTGCAATGGTTAGAGTGTAATAAATTACATAGAAAGCACTAAAAACGTTGAAATAAAGGGAGGTAACTCTTTGTTCTGTATATAATTTAGTTGCTTTGTTAGGGAACTTTGAAATCATATTCTGAGTCATTCTTTCTTGATACAGAAAAATCCCTATTTTTTCGGACATACATATGAATTCAACATTACATGTACATTGGAACAAAAAAAATGGTGGGATAAAATTTACCATGTGCCGCCCATATCATAGGATCTGCCTGATTTCTACATGGACACATATCCAACTATAGCAGACATCACGTGACCTGTACGAGCTGTACTCTGATATGGACGTCGATACATGTAATTGCATACAAATGAATGGGGATGGTCTAGATAAATTAAAATTTCTCAATAAATATATATCATTAAAAAAATGTAATAATATATTTGTCTGCATACGTTTTCTCAACAGTTTAAATCATGTACACATTTCTTCATTTTTTAATTGAAAAATGTGTTTATTATCTTCGATTGTACATATAGTTAACACGATAAATTTGATGACCACGCCTCAAGAATCCCATTATTTACGGCTTTAATTTACATTTTGAAAAAAATGTGGTGCTATACAGTAAATCTTGAATAAATATACTAACAGTTTTTAAGGTATAGGATAGTTTAATTTTTGAACACATTTCTTCAAAATCCAATTGTAAATAGTCAATTTCCAGGTCAGTTGACAAAAATTAAAAATGGCGACGACAACCGGAAGTGGATTATTTAATAGCGTTCGCACACAAGTTTACACTTACTAACTTTAATTTCTACATTAAAAAGATGCATGAACTTATATGAAATGAAAAACATTGTATTAAAAATTAAAATCTTGAAATGGGTGTATGCAATTATATATTAATTGTGCAGACAGTGCTCGATAAATCATGTACAATCCCTATTAATTTACGATAATTTGTAAATTCAGTCGCTGGAAATTGTCAAATTCCATTAATAAAATTAATATTAATTTTTTTTTGCTGATATCCTGTAGAAGCTGAATAATGAATCTTTCCGAAAATCGAGTTCCTAACAGTTTAATTTGTGTACTTATTACTTCCAATTTGATTTGAAAATGACCAATTTTTTAAGATCGATCAAGAAAAATCCAATATGGCGGAGCTCATCGGAAGTAGTGTTCATGTTTAATCATCTATTTCATTCATTTATTCATGATTCTTAAAAAATATTCCACCTGATTGAAAATATTTCATGTTAAGAGTGTACATTTTCCTCTTTAGAAACCTTGTGGACACGCCGATAATAATGTTTGTTTGTAATTTTTAGCACTGACTTGGCTTGAATCTGTCCTGTCAAATGTGAATTGAAAATTTTCTGGATTACAGATATTTTTATTACAATTATGTAAATTGTTTGGAGAAGTCAAGAACCCCACAGATGAGTACAAGACATCCTATTTAATTATACACAAAGCCATAAAATTGTCAGACCCCCCCCCTTTCTGGTACATGTATGTTTATTTCCTGTACAGGTAAATAATATCAATTCACACACTGTTTAGATTATATAATTCGACCAGTAAAACAGAGGTGTATACAAAAATGTAGCATTAAGCGATTATGACTATCTTGTTAAATAAAAACTACATTTTTGCACAGAAGCAAAACATTTTATTAACAAACAAACAAACAAAAACAAAAACAAAAACAAACAACAAAAAAGGGAAAAACGATAAAATGAATAGTCAACATTATGCATCCCGATTTTAGATATCCTTTCCAACTCTTAAACACTTATTTAGCATTCCAATCTTTTGTAACCTCGAGAATAGTTATTTAATTGTCTAAATCTTCACTTTTCGCTGCAAGAATGCTTAATGTTTTGAACCGATTTTTTATAAATGGAAGAATTTTAATAGTAAATTTCACATTTTAATGTAAAAGTGACATTAAATAATTCATCTGAATAATATCTTAACCCTCATATTTGTTTTCCTGTTATATCAGTACAATATATGATCAGAGTATGTTTCTGATGAAAGGGTTATCGAAAGCTAGCTCATAATTAATTACAGAGTTATCGAACCTGATTATGACTGGTATAGTTGGATATGAGCCTCTTAAAACTTACTACACTAGGCCAATAAAATAATCCCTTAAAACTTACTACACTTGGCCAATAAAATAATCCCTTAAAACTTACTACACTTGGCCAATAAAATAATCCCTTAAAACTTACTACACTTGGCCAATAAAATAATCCCTTAAAACTTACTACACTTGGCCAATAAAATAATCCCTTAAAACTTACTACACTTGGCCAATAAAATAATCCCTTGAAAGTTACATATCCGTTATGTGAAAATACGATTCACGTGACTGACACACGATTGATGATGAAGCGGCAAATGGTTTCGTGATCTTTGAATAGGCCTTAAACATTCAAAGCACTCACAAGAACTTCTTTTTCTTGCTTACTTAAATTTGGTTCATTATTGATAAAAGCAACGCTAAAATATTAATATAAATCAACTTCTAATTTGATTCACAGAGTCTGTAACAACAACACTTGTGTACAACTGTGATATTTTATTACTCAAGGGGAAGTACAAGTGAAGGGGATGGTAACGAACAATATGTTGCGATATGCAAACGAAGTCCAAATATGGAATTTATAAAGAATGATATTACATCTCCCTTTCTTTCACAAAGAAATTAACTATTTCAAAATTTATCCAGTCTATGAGATCCAGTCGAATTAAAATGGAAATTAATGTCTATAGATTTGTAAATTTCGCAATTGAATTTCACAGTTTGAATTAAACTCACAAACTTTAAAGTTCTACTATAAGCATGAAAATAAATGAAAAAAAAAAAAAAAAGCTCCTATGCTTATAAGAAAATTAAAGTCAAAATGATTGGACGAATTCACACTTTACAAGTCAAGTCTCTCAGGTTTCTTTATGCGTCTTCCAGACCTGGTTGTCATGTCCGAATGGTTGTTCCTGTTGGCTACGCTAACTACAGATCTACTTGTGTTAGTGTCACTTGCTGTATTATTCGGTTTGTGTTCGTTCGGTTGAATGTCATTTTGATCGTCATTTGCGAAATTGTCACTTGAGATATCTCGGTCGTACTCCTTCGATGCTGTTCTAGTAGAAGTGCGTAAGTGTTTGCGATTTCTGCGGTACAGTCTATGATTTCCCGGATCATCACTTTGAACGACATAAGATCTTGGTTTGTGACGGTCTGAATTGACCTCTCGGCTTCTCCGTTGGCACTTTGGAAATGAGGACTAGACGTTTCGTGATCAATTCCTAGTTCACGACAGAACTTTCTGAATTCGGACGAACTGAACTGAGGTCCATTGTCTGATCTAAGTAGGAATTCCATGCGTTGCAAAGATAGACTTAAGACTTAAGATAGATGTCGTATTTGATGATTCCAACGGTAAAACATCAATGTACTTGGAATAATAATCCACGGTAAGTATGTAAGTCTTACTCTGAAAGTCAAACAAATCACATCCAACTAAGCTGAACGGAAGATCTGGAGTTGATGTCGGTTTTAGCGGCTCGGCTGATTGCTGATTCTGATACGAAGCACAAAGAGCACAGTCTTGTACACATTTCTCTATATTATAGTTCATGCATGGCCAGAACATTACTTCACGTGCACGTTTCTTGCACTTTGTCATGCCAAGATGAGATTTGTGTATGAGTTTCAACATACCTTCGCGCAAACTGGGCGGAATAACGATTCGAAGTCCTTTGTAGATGATTCCATCTAGAACAGGTAATTGAGCTCTCGAATCCCAGTATTCTCTTACTTCGAACGGACTTTCTGATTTGATGTCGGGCCATCCATTTAGGATAGTTTCTTGAAGCACATGTAGTTCAGTTTTCGTCGTTTCCTTGATTTCGGAGTATTTATCCGTACTGATCGATATCATACAAATCATGTCCTGAACTATGTTTCCTTCCTCTTTCTCGTGAGTGAAGGGCATGAACGCTCTTGACAAAGCGTCCGATATCTTCTTATCTTTCCCTTTCCTATAGCACACTTGAATATCGTACCATTGTAACTTTAGCATCATTTTCTGAATTCTCAGCGGTGCGGCTAGCAACGGTTTCTTGAATATTTGCTCTAACGGCTTATGATCATTGTACACAAAAGTTTTCTTGCCGAGTATATAACAGTGAAACTTCTTCGTACTGAACACAATAGAAAGCATCTCCTTCTCTATTTGTGCGTATCTTTTTTCAGACTCAGATAATGAGCGAGAAGCATAAGCGATAACACGGCCTTCCTACATCAAAACAGCACCTAAACCGTTCTGACTAGCATCGCACTCGATTTCTACTGGTTTCGATACATCGAAGAACGCAAGAATTGGCGATGTGCTACAGAGTCGTTTCAGTTCCTGAAAACTCTTTTCCTGTTCGCTTTCCCAAGTGAATAACACATCGGATTTCAAGAGTGATCGAAGTGGAGCGTCCACTTGACTCAGATTTGGCAAAAATTTAGCTAAGTACTGAACTAGTCCTAGAAACCTTCGGACTCCTTCTTTGTTCTGTGGAGCAGGCATATCGATTAATGCTCGAACTTTAGCAGGATCTGGACGTAAGCCTTTGTCGGTTATTACGTGTCCCATGTACGCAACTTCGGACTTCCTTACGAAGCACTTGTCAAAGTTCAGACGCAGGTTGTGACTAGTTGCTCGCTCAACAACTTGTTTCAGAATATTGTCATGCTCTTCTATATCACAGCCTGCGATAAGAATATCGTCAATGATGGCGGTGGCACCCGCAATGCCTTCTAACATCTGATCCATTATGCGCTGATATATTTACGGTGCACATTTTATTCCAAACGGTAATCTTAACCATCTATACCGGCCAATAGGTGTGTTAAATGTAGTCAGATAAGACGATGGCTCTTCTAGTTTGATTTGTAAAAATCCAGATTTTGCGTCTAAGACTGAAAATACCTTCGCATTCGGTATCATCGGAATAACATCCTCGATATTTTTTAACGGGTAGTTTTCACGCTGAATCACTTCGTTGAGATCCTTGGGATCTATACAGATTCTCACTTTGCCGTTACGGACAGCCACAACCATAGAGCTGACCCACTCTGTCGGTTCCTCGACTTTAGTTATGTAACCGTATTCTTCCATGCTTCTGAGTTCGGCGACCGCTCTATCTTTGATCGCTGCTGGGAGTCGTCTCGGTGGATGTGCTACACCTTTCGCATTTTCGGCTATTTTGATTCGATATTTACCCGGAAGTGGGCCTGAGGTCTTAACCAATTCTGGAAAGTCATGTGACAAGTCATTCGGTGCGTCAATTTCATCGATAGTATCAATTCTTTTTACCAGCTTGAGATTTTCGGCAAAGTCACCACTGATGATATTGTCCTGTTCGACATCCACTATTTCGAATGTTTCATCCATTTCACGATCTTTGTATTTAACCGGAAGTTTGATTTTACCTATCTGCTGAATTGTGTGTCCGGTGTACGACTTCAAAAGCTTTCGCGAACCATTGATTTCATATTTACTGTTCAATCTTAACGAGTTAAACGAGTGTTTCGACAAAATACTACACCTCGCGCCAGTGTCAATTCTGAACGGCAGTGTTTTCCTATCTACTTGTAAATCCACTATCCACTTATCTTCTGACATTCGTGAACTTCGGTTTTCACTGTTGAAATATACAAAATTTCATCTTCACTATGGCTGCTATACTGGTCAGTTTCTTGTATCAAATTGATTCTTCGAAGTCTTTTCCTACAAACTTTCAACCAATGGTCGGGCTTTTTACAATATTTACATTGTGTTCCTTTCGCTGGACACTTGTCCTTACTGTGTATTGTCCCACAATTTCCACACTTACTTTGATAACTACTTTTGTCATGTTTGTTTCGATCTGGTCTTGTGCTTTGCTGATATGGTCGTCGGTTGTTAGTACCACGGTTCGACTCTCTTCGATCTTTCCTTTTGTGTTCGCTGATCTTTAAAATTTCCTCACCTCGAATCATCTTGAGTTGTTTTTGCGAAAGTTCGAATTGTTGTCCAATCTCGATAGCTTTTGCGATATTCAAATCTGACCCCTTGTCTAACATGCGTTCTTGTACTTTTGCATGTCTAACGCCACTGATGATTAGGTCAGTCAATATGTCTTCAGTGTTCGTATAATCACAATCCATCAATAAAAGTCTCAAGTCTTTTACAAAATTGTCAAAGCTCTCACCTTCGCCTTGTTTACGTTGGACTGCTTTAAATCTTGCTACCCTTTTATTTGTTCTGGGTCGGATATATGTTTCAAGTTT
>MJUT01059828.1:305418-349088 GCA_002080005.1 Gigantidas platifrons | reverse complement strand
CATCTTTTTTTTTATTTTTACACAAAGTTTGCTGAATCCTCCTTTTTGTGTCGTTTTCGTATAGAATCCGTCAATGTTTTGTTCAATTCCACGATTCGATTTGTGCCATGTGCTTTCTTCGTCAACAAACAATTTCGCACATGCTCAAACGCTTCCCGAATGAGTTCACCACCAGGTCGTATGAATATTGCGAGGGTAAACATTGGATTCTTTACTGGATTCAAGAAAATAAAACAGCGACGTATTTCCTACGTTCTATGCTATCTACGTATGATAATATTAAAAATTTCAACTGCAATCAGTATAAAACATCGAATATTGGCAACTTTTAATATAAAACAGAAGTCGCATGCAGACTTAAATTTCGACTCAAAGACAAGGGTACAAAAAAAATCAATTCTGACCGCCTGTATGCCTTTAAGGATAAATTATGCATCATGGTTCGGTCTTTTCAAACATGATTACGTCCAGGTCGCGATCAACCATTTTAATCCGTTGTGTTAATTATAGGTAAATACTTTAAACAAAAAAGTGTATTTATTCACAGGCGCTTATGGCAAGGAAATACCACCCCCTTTTTAACTTTCTGTTTATTTACATATTTATTTTTAATAATATTTCTTTATTATTTTCCCTCTTTTTCCTTAATTTAGCCTGTTCGTTTCAAAATTTATACAATCTTATGTTAACAGCAACTTACATGTGTAGACCTCTATGATAGGAGTATATAGAAACAAAAAGGTCAAAAAAGGGTGGGGGTGGGTGTAATTCCGTACCACGCGCGACTGTGTATTTATTATAGTATCATTTGTCAGTTTCCTGGTCACCATTTCTCTTAGTGAAAATATCATTATAAAATAAATTACTAAACTTCGGTTTGTACGAATTTATACTTTATGGAACAAAGGGAAAAATCTTAACGTCGGTTTGCTCGAATGAACACTATATAGATAAAAGAAAGGAAATATCAATTTCGGTTCAGAACCATGTTCGATTTTTGTTTTGATATTTCACAAAACACTATACAGAACAGATTGCTGTAATGGTTTAATATTGCCTTTGAAGGATATAGATGTCTTATGTAGCAGTTAGTCCAGTTAGTATTATATATACCCGGGGCCGTCGTGGTCGTGATCGTATGGTAGTTGGATTTACAACTACCTGTGCAATCATTTAATATGTTTATTTACAAATGTCATACAACATATAGGCATACATAATAAATAATTCATCAGATCACAATACAATGCAAATACAATGAATAGTTATAACACAAAAAATAAACATACTAATTACACCTTATATCAGAATGCTGTCTTCTGATTGGTTGATGAAAGGGGTATTTTTTTTTATCAATTCTTAGTTTTTTCAGCTTTTCCGCTGGGGTATTTGTCTAATAATTACCCTTGAACGAGACGCTTGTAACAAAATTTGTAAAACGTTATCAGTTGTGCGTTTTATTGCAAAATCGTATTTGCCGTTTTTACCATTCACCGAGACGCTTGTAACAAAATTTGTGAAACGTTATCAGTTGTGCGTTTTATGTAACATCATTCGGTAGAATTAAACATATACATCATGTTTGGTCCTGAAAACGACAAACAAAAGGTGTTATTTATTTAGCCAGTGTTCTAAATAATATTCGGTGTAATTAAACAGATATATCATGTTTGGGAGGGGTATTTGCGAAAAATACCAGTCTTGAGACTAAATTTCCCTTGCCATTCGCAAATACCCCTCCCACAAACATGATATATCTGTATAAAATACAATAAATAATAATAAACAGAAATTAATTTCATAGCCAGACATTTCTGAGTTTTGTAGCATTAAAAATATATTTACCAAGATTAGATAATTCTTTGGTATTGTTATCAGTGGCTATTACCACTAAAATTGTCAGTTCGAAGCCCGTTGATGGCGAGATGTACCCGATACAACAATATATGATAAAGTAACTTGCGACAGGTCGGTGGCTTTTATCTGGGCACTTCGGTTTCCTCCCCAATAAAACTGACCGCCACAATATAACTGACCGCCACAATAAAACTGACCGCCACAATATAACTGACCGCCACAATATAACTGAAATATTGTGAAGGTGGCATTAATAACCATCTATACATACCCAGAGACATAGTAGAACGTTTTTCGTCAACATGTATTTCCACGTTAAAACTATTCAATTTGACAAAAAAGTACTATCTTTAAAGTAAGTGCGAAAATATTAAGCCATTTGGGGAAATACCTTGCAAAAGATTTTAACCAAAAATGTTTTTAACCAAATTGCAATTTTTAGGAACACGCAGTCAAATTATTTGGCGAATCCTGGAAGAGTCGACGTATACAGAAAAAGGTATAAACACAATATACACAAACATGTACAAAACATACTCTTATCACCGGGTTTGTAACTAGAATAACACAACGGGTTGACACTACTGGAGCAGGAATTGCTTATCCTTTGATAGTACATGAAATCACACCGGTTTATAGTGGGGGTCGTGTTACTCGATCTTTAGTTTTCGGTGTAGTGCTTTGTAGATCGTTGTTTGTCCTTTTGTTCTTTTTCTTTTGGCCATTGTGTTGTCTGTTCTTCTTCGATTCAAGGATTCTGATTACCCCTTTGGTATCTCCAAACTCTTCTTAGATCATGACAAACTACAACAATTACAGGACCTACTACCTCAAATAAAATCGCCAAATGTTGAAAGCGAACTGGGGCATTTTCCTTTTTATCACCAGTGTAATGCAAAAACAGCACACCGTCTGTACAGTTCCAAAATCTACTCGAATTGACCGCTCGCTTTCCTGGCTTGGTACACGCATTTCAGTAAAAAGTGGTTTTAGACGCCCCATGCCCCCCATTACAGGAAAACATAAATGTATGAATGTCAGTTGCTAGATTTCATCTTTGTCCTTTGCAAACTTAAAAGACTTTATGATCACCTAATTAGTAGGTTGTCTATGTTTTTAGTCTATGGTATTGATAACTTGTTATTCTATAGCAGGTTTTTTTTCAAATAAGAAAATATAAGCGTATTCAAAATGTATTATATATATTCGGTATCGTCTTGTTATAAGAATTTGAAATTCGAATAGAAAAAGGTTCATCATTTATTATAGTGAAATATTCGTTGTCTAACAAATAAGAGAACGAAACATGTTTTTAGACAAAAAATTGTATTATTGAAGTGAAATACAAAATACAATGTATTGCTTTAATATGCAAGATGTATATTCAGGAGTATGAATGTACATCCTAGTAGAATGTCGGAGTCTGAAATTGGACGCCATTTTGGGTTCAGACTCATAAGCTAAATATTCCATACATTAAAATCTGTGCTAATGTATTTTTTGTATGATATTTTTAGCAACGACAGCAAAGATCTGCAACAGCCCCAACGGATTTAGATGTTGATGACGAAAATGACGATGAATTCATCATGCCTGTTTTTCATCAGAAATAAAGAAAATACACACTTCAAATGAGGAATTTGTACTATATGAGTTATTTCCCTTGAGCAGAAATACGAACTTTGTTCACAAGACGTTGAGTTGTTAGTATTATATTTGCTATACATATCTCTATACTGTATATTGTCATATTTGTGTATTGTGTTTATTTATTAATTTTTGCAAATGCTTATGTTACATGCATGTTAAATAAAACTAAAGTGTTCCCTCCTGCAAACCAAGGGTTAAAAAAATGGATCCTTACTATCACCGATGCGGAATGGAGCCCCTTCGAAATGAATATCCAGTTGATGTGTAGGACAAACCGAATACCCATTAACGGACCTCATATATGCCTAAATTAGTAACTGGTGCTATGAGATTTTCATCACGGTCTTTGCATATAAAAGACAACTTGCAGCCACCCTGATTAACAAACAGCATGTTAAGGCTAGTCGATGGACAGTTTCAAAACATCAGTTTTCGGGGAATAAACATTACCAAGACTTACCTATTTGCAATCAATATATCTTTCAATATGCCCATCACAGTGTCATCTTACCGTCGCCATATAACTGAAATATTGTTGAAAGTGGCGTTAAACACCATAAACCCATCACAGTGTCATCTATCATAAAAAAGTTTGCAAAAGAAGATTTTCTAAAAACTTGGAATAAAACAAAACAGTCTTCAAAAGACTCTTGTAAATTAACAACCTATTTTGATGTTAAAGACCATTTTAGAATTGAAAAATATTTATCATCCAATCAATTTCAATAGACAGATAATCACTAAATTTAGAATAAGTGCACACAGTTTACTATAGAAACTGGCAGATATGAAAGAAAACCAAACAAAGAAAATAAATTAATAAAAATTGTAAGAGAAGAAAGAACATGTCTTTACTGTAACAATAATGATGTAGAAGATGAAATGCACTTCCTCTTAAAATGTCCATTGTATAGCAAAGAAAGATATTTATGGACTTTATTTATAATGATAATAATCAAGTCGCCTCTCTTCAAACTAAAGACAAATTTTACTGGTTACTGAATAATGAAAATATAAATATTATAAATAAATTATCGGAATTTATTCTAACAAACTTTGAAAAAAGATCCTCCCTTAACCAGAACACATAATAAGTATTACTATTAAATTCATTTGTGTGCAAGCTCATATTTATATGTATTATACCCTCAATACTTATACAATTAATATCTTAGCAACACACCCGATACCTATACTTAGTCCTCCTCTCAAGGCCAGCTAGCTCATATATTATTGCATAAAATTATCTGTTCATTATTCATGTTATTATATATTAATTACACATGCATGTTGTATTATGTAAATTATGTTGGTTTTGTGTTTGTGTGGTATTCTTTCTTTTTTGGATTTCTATCTTTGAATATTTTCTTTATATGCCCCTTGTGAGCCCAAAATTGGTTTAATAAAATTATCTTATCTTATCTTATCTTATCTTATCTGTATATGGTTTATTGTGTGTAAACCTGTAAATATACAGTCAAGCCTGATATATGTGACCTTCCAAGGGTCACATAAGACATCAGGGGTCTCTTGTTGAACTTGTGATTAAACTAATCATATGACTAGCCCTGATTCCATTTTTAATTCCTAATCACATACTTAGCTAATGCAATGATTAAATTCTGGTGCTGAACTGTTTTTAATCAATGTATTAACTACATATAATCATATAATGTATGCCGACTATAAATAAAACTTATCTTATCTTCTTTGGCCTGAGCTTTTTAACCCCAGAGGAAATCGATGAGTGCTTTGCATTTGACATTTTCTGTAACACACCAAATAACCACAGAACAGTCACTTTTGTAACACACCAGATGACCACAGAACAGTCACTTTTGTAACACACCAGATGACAACAGAACAGTCACTCTTGTAACACACCAGATGACAACAGAACAGTCACTTTTGAAACACACCAGATTACCACAAAACAGTCACTTTTGTAACACACCAGATGACCACAGAACAGTCACTTTTGTAGCACACCAGATGGCCACAGAACAGTCACTTTTGTAGCACACCAGATGGCCACAGAACAGTAACTTTTGTAACACACCAGATAACCACAGAACAGTCACTTTTGTAACACACCAGATGACCACAGAACAGTCACTTTTGTAACACACCAGATGACCACAGAACAGTCACTTTTGTAACACACCAGATTACCACAGAACAGTCACTTTTGTAACACACCAGATGACCACAGAACAGTCACTTTTACTGATTATATAGATGCTGGGTGCCGATATCCACCCGTAATTTGGTCTGAGCCAAATCTTGACATGAAAAGGACAACAAATGACTGTGAAACTTATCAATAATTCATGTCGTCTACTCTTTGAAACGTTCAAGGCAGAACCTTGTACGGAATTAAAGATTAAACTCAGACTGTACTCTTAAGAAAAACAACCGCCCTTTTCAGGGCCACCAACATTTTTCAAAAAGAATCTCACTTCTTGTTACATTCAATTACTTATTATAGCTTTATCCCATCACACTGCTTAATATATTTTTCGTTCTTCTTGTTTTTCTAAAAAAGGGGGGATTGGTCTATCGGACGCCTCATGTCAAAATATTATTTATATATATTGTGTACGATCATATGATTAACAAATAAAGATGTTATAAAACATTGCCAGGGAAATTCAATAATAGCAAGAACCTCATGGATTTTTTAAATATTTTCTAGAAAGACATTCAAGAAAAAACAAAAACAAATGGTATCGTAGGTGTGTATATACATAAGACTGCCACCTGGTGGTGGTGGAAAGATCACACGAGGTATCGTAGGTGTGTATATACATAAGACTGCCACCTGGTGGTGGTGGAAAGATCACACGAGGTATCGTAGGTGTGTATATACATAAGACTGCCACCTGGTGGTGATGGAAAGATCACACGAGAAGAAAGGGAAAAGGGCCGTTTGTTAGTTTACTTTGCTGCGTGCGTATTTGGTGACAGCTTTGGTTCCTTCGCTGACGGCATGCTTGGCCAACTCTCCTGGCAACAGAAGACGAACAGCGGTTTGGATCTCCCTAGAGGTGACGGTAGATCTCTTGTTTTAGTGAGCCAGTCTTGATACTTTTGCGGCAATTCTATCGAAAATATCGTTGACGAAGCTGTTCATAATTGACATGGCCTTGCTGGAAACGCCAGTGTCGGGATGAACCTGTCTCAAGACTTTGTATATGTAAATGGCACAGAATTCCCTTCTCCTCATCTTTTTCTCGTCTCCGCCAGACAAGTAGATTGTACAGTGTCTACACCAACAACGGCCCAAGGGCCACCAATTTTTTTTTAAAAGAGTCTAAATTGTTGTTTTATTAATTGACAAATTATACAGCTATGACCCCCCCCCCTTCTCCTTGTTTATTCTTCGCTTCTTACATTTCGAGCTTCATCCAGTACAATTGTTGTCTTCGAATTATCAGTTAAATATTTACTGCACACATTCCATGTGCATTCAGAACAGGGTTGAAGGGGCAGATCCATGATTTCAAGTTAGGGGGCGCACTTAAAAAAAATCGCGCCGAGCGGAGGGTGGGGCGGAAATTTTTGGGGTATTTCGTGTGAAAAATCAAGATTTTACGCCAATTTTAGGGGTGAATCCGCCCCTGGGTTGATTATTGGTTAACATTTAGCGAGCAGTATTTAATTTTTGTTCAGGACGAGAACAAGATATAAATTATCTAGAAATTAGGGAAGAATAGACCAACAACTTTTGGCTGTCAGTGGAAAAGTATAGTAACACATTCAATCTTAAATGTAGCGGTTACAAATGCACCTACTTTTTCTCAAAATTAACAAAGGGTGTCTTTAGAGTGCAGGGAGCGTGGTTCTCTCAAGGCACCTTACACATGGTCCACGGAGAGGCCTTCCGTATTATAACCTGACAACCGCCGATTGAGAGGGCACCTCCCCCTTATCCGACAAGAACTTTAAAAGGACTGTGACAAAAAATAAATAAAAACAAAACAACAAACAAAACAACAAACAAACAAAACGTTAATTTATCACCAGGACATAAATACTGATCCACATTGATGGATGGGAAACAAGTAGCAAAACTACTGCATTCAAACTGACAATCGCCGATTCAGAGAGCACCCCTTTATCCGACACAATTTTAAGTTAAAAACTGCTGAGTTGTCGTTAAACAACAATCACGCACTCACTACATACAAATGTATCTGCGAATTAACAAAATGAGAAATTGCCACTGTCATAAACCGAAATAAGGAAGGAATCGTTCGTGTATGTCCATTGCGAAATACAACAATTTATTTTCATATAAAACTAATTCATATTTAAAGTAGCATGAGGTTCAATTACTGCATCACACCAACTCAGAAATTTGTCAGCCATATCATGGGAGAATAAGTTAATTTTCAATGAGACAATGATGAGGTCCGCTTTATTCTAGAGCAACACGCTGAGTTGGATTTTTATAGTACTATATATAGCTAGCTCACTGAAACAACAGTAGACAATAGACATGTCGATCCACACGGACACATTATCCTGATTGTTGATCCACACGGACACATTATCCTGATTACGAGCCAAACTGTCTTTGCTCTTTCTCTTTCTCTTGAATGCTGCGTACTTAGCGGAGAATCAGCAAATGTCAATGTTTTAGTATTTGGTTTGGCCCGAACGGGGCTCGAACCCACGATGTACTGTACACGAGGCGATCATTACATCACCGATGCAGTTCTCAAAATGTTAGAAAACAAACTAGAGGCTCAGTGGAATGAGCCTGTGTCGCTCACCTTTCATTCTGCTTTGAGGAAACTTAATACAGAACCTTCCATAGGTGCTTCCCTCCAAATTTCGGTTCATTTTGGCAAAGCAGTTTCAGAGAAGAATTTTAGAAATCGACCAATATAAAACAAGAATTGCCTGTGGCAGCCATGTTTGTTAATGGATAAAAACGGAATGAGCAATTTCCATAGAGGACCTTCCATAGATGCTTCCTACCACGTTTCGGTCCATTTGGCCAAGCTGTTTCAGAGTAGAAGATTTTTAGAAATCGACCAATTAGAAACAAGAATTGCCTGTGGCAGCCATGTGTGTTGATGGATCCGGACGAAATGAGCATTCTTTACAGAGGACCTCCCATAGAAGCATCCTACCAAGTTTCGGTTCATTTGGCAAAGCCATTACAGAGGAGAAGATTTTTTAGAAATCAACCAATCAGAAAGAAGAATTGTCTGTGGCTGCCATGTTTGTTAACGGATCAGGACGAAATGAGCAATCGTAACAGAGGACTTTCCATAGATGCTTCCTACCAAGTTTCAGTTCATTTTGCCGAACGGTTTCAGAGAAGAATCTAAAAAATCAGCCAATCAGAAACAAGAATCGCCTGTGGCAATCATGTTTGTTAACGGATCTGGACGGAATGAGCAATCTTTATAGAGGACCTTCCATAGATGCTTCCTACCAAGTTTCGGATAATTTGGCCAAGCGGTTTCAGAGAAGATTTTTCGAAATCGACCAATCAGTAACAAGAATTGCCTGTGGCGGCTATGTTTGTTAATGGATCGGGACGGAATGAGCACTCTTTATAGAGGACCGCCCATAGATGCTTCCTACCAAGTTTCAGTTTATTTTGCCAAGCTGTTTCAGAGAAGAATTTAAAAAATCAACCAATCAGGAACAAGAGTCGCCTGTGGCGGCCATGTTTGTTAAGGGATCGGAACGAAATGAGCAATCTTTGCAGAGGACCTTCCATAGATGATTCCTACCAAGTTTCGGTTCATTTGGGCAAGCGGTTTCAGAGGAGAAGAATTTAAAAAATCAACCAATCAGGAACAAGAGTCGCCTGTGGCGGCCATGTTTGTTAATGGATTGGGACGAAATGAGCAATCTTTATAGAGGACCTTCCATAGATGCTTCCTACCAAGTTTCAGTTCATTTGGCTGAGTGGTTTCAGAGGCATATATCTGTAATTCAATTCAGATATCTGTATAGAGATAACTGCATTTTGAATACAGATTTCTTACACAGAGGATAAAGTAGTTCTCAATTTTCAAGGGAAAATACTTTTCTATCTTAAACAGGGGGTGTAAGACAAGCTACACGCCCTTTTACCCGCCAAAAGTAATCATCGCTTCAAGATTTTTCAGTGTTATTTATAACTCTGCTTGTGATCCTTTGTTAATATTGTTTGTATATGTGATTAAAATAAAATATGCTTTACAAAATATAACAGTAGCCAAAGTCTAATCTATCTTTTAAAACTCTTAATGTTGTGTCATTTGTTGATAACGTGTTTGCGTATGATTTTCATGATAACTGACACCTATCGATTTCCTGTTCACTGAATCAATCAGCTGACCGAGTTATTAACGTTACAGTGAAATGACATACATTTCTAATAACAGTGTTTGTGTTGATTTGTTCGTTTAAAAACAAACGTTTTCTTTACTATTGTTATATTTATTGTGATATGAAAGTCGAATTTTAAATATTATTACAATTTGAAGCGTTCGTGATTTGGTGTTTTTTTTCACATTGCGTATTATTTCATTGATGGTTGTGATGTGGTCGTCTTCGAATATACACACTACACAGTACATGTAAAAACACAAGTCAAATGTAGGTCAGGGAAATGTCGGTGAGAATAAAATTATATGGATTTACCTAGTCAAATAGTTCTATAAAAAGGTGACGTGCTTATTCATTGCCAAATATATTCATTTCATGATATGTGACCGAATAACACACATCCTAACAGAATGTCACCGCAAGCCTCGTCAGAGAACGATTGCAATCTTACCCTTGGGTGTCTGAGATTTCTCGATCTTGACCTGTCATCGGTGTTAGATTCTATTAATCTATATTTAAACAAGTGTTATCTTTCTTTTAACAGAGAAGATTTTTTAGAAATCAACCAATCAGAAACAAGAATTGCCTGTGGCGGCCATGTTTGTTAGCCAATCAGGACAAAATGAGCAATCTTTATAAAGGACCTTCCATAGATGCTTCCTACCAAGTTTTGGTTCATTTGGCCAAGCGGTTTCAGAGGAGAAGATTTTTAAAAATCGGCCAATCAGAAACAAGAATTGCATGTGGCGGCCATGTTTGTTAATTGATCGTGACAAAATGAGCAATCTTTATAGAGGACCTTCCATAGATGCTTCCTACCTAGTTTCAGTTCATTTGACTGAGGGGTTTCAGAGAAAAATTAGAATGTGAAAAGTTAACGGACGTCAGACGACGGACGCCAAGTGATGGCAAAAGCTCACATTGCCTTTGGCAAGGCGAGCTAAAATAGATTTAAAACGCTTTCTTTCCGCATATACTTTACAAAGGTATAAAGAATATACATACCAATATTATACCATAACCATGAAAAAATAAAAAGCTCTTTGAAAGGTATTTCATAAACTAGAGGCTCCCTGGAGCCTGTAATTGCTCACATGGTTTTCAATTTGACATCTAAAGTTAATAGAAAATGGGGGTGTTACACATAATTTTGAAAGTGGGCCACCCAAAGAACTTTTCAGCTCAAATTTCTGAGCAAAAGATTTAGATGTGATTTTTATCTCATAATATTCCTAAAGGGAATAAACTGGCTGATAAAATCTCACAGAAAAACCCAGAATATATGTTAAACTACTCATTGCCATGTAGCTGCAGTTAAAATTTGAGCTAATTTTGACTTATACTAAAGCAGCAATGGACAATTGAAGAAATGTTTATTTTTAGTAACAGCAGCCATCTTGAATGGAGGGCGGGGCTGTCGGACACAATATTGAAAGGGGACCATCCCAGCCAAATTTGCTTTAATTTGGTTCAGCAGTTTCAGAAGAGAAGATTTAAATGTGATCTTTTATAAAAAAAAATACTTAATTTGCATAATCAGTATAAATCGGCTGAAAGGAAAATTTCACAGAAAAAAAAATGGAATATATACAATCCGACAAAAGTTAAGCACCACCTGACTTGTTTCAATAATATCTTTTCTAATAATGAACTTATTTCAAATCGGTTTGCTGTTTTCGTTACCTGTACACACATACTTACTTACCTGTGAAACAGGTTATTGATCTATTTTTTTTTATGTGTATATGACAGGGTGTGTAAAGTGCCACATGTACTTTTCAACATTTGTTGCGAACGAAAGCTGATCTTTTTTGTGTAGAGTTTTAAGTTCCATTTTCTATTGGTTTAGTATTGGTTTAGGGGACGACCATTNGAGCTAAAATAGATTTAAAACGCTTTCTTTCCGCATATACTTTACAAAGGTATAAAGAATATACATACCAATATTATACCATAACCATGAAAAAATAAAAAACTCTTTGAAAGGAAGATTTTTAAAATAAATATTTTGAACTGGAGTATGTTGAAAATAAATATTTTGATCTCGAAGATGGAGAAATTTTTTTGTATTTTTAGCAATGGCTTCCAACATTTGAAAGGATTTATACCGGACTGAAAAACGTCGTGAGTTACTGCTTTTCGTCTGCACTATGTGAACTGTTCTGGTGATAGTTGAGTCGAAGGCGTTCATAGGTATTTACGACAGTCAGGATTTATGCGGATATTGTCCGCAATTGTGCGCTTTACTCTTGGAGTTTTACCGTTGACTGTGTCCATAGCAAAACGTTGGTGACCTATTTTGGAGCAAAGTTTCAAGTTTGCAGGGGTGCTCTGACTTCTAGAGTGAAGCAGTTGTGAAAAATTATGTCTCGTCGGAAAGATAAATCAATATGCTAGCGAATGTCAACAAAGATTGTTTGAATGTGTGATTTTTTAATGTTTTTTTCAAGCCTGAAACAGAACTGGTAGTGGCTTGGCTACGTTGGTCGTTACATCCCTTGTTAGTATATAGGGTATATAGGTCGCGTGAGCTCTATGAAAGCGATTCAAGCCCCTGTGAACAAAACAAAACAGTAAAATTGTAAAAATCAATAAAATCACAAAATTCTCATGAATTCAAGCCTGTGTGATCTGTCCGGGATCACTAAAACAGAGGATTTTTTTCTCGAATGGTTAGGCGAACGAAAATATCCCAGTGCATAATTATAGGGATAGCTTTATAAAGAGGTTCATATACATGTGTGTGTTTAGATACCATCATATTACACTTTTCTCGCAAGTTTTAATAGCTTTTTTTTAGATTTATAACTCGTCAGACCCTTTACAAATTAAGTAGCGGTCCATTTAAGAACCATGCAATTTTGAAAGAAAACAAAACATCCTTTAAAAGGCTTCGTATTTTTACTTTTTATTTTATTTTATAGCTTTTTGAGTGTATAAAACGAAATGGATAACAATTCTTTCAAAGTGACTGGCCAGATACTCGAACTTTAATGTGTAATAAGTTCTATTGAATTTCTTCACAAATTTGTCTATTTTTTACAATGCATTCTATTAAATTCTTATCTCCCATGACCGGGGTTTATTTGTAAAAAGAACCACATGCATATGGTATTGTATTCTAAACAAAACACAAAAAAATATGTAAGCTCTCAACCAATGAATCACCTATTGCATAATTCTTAACTGGAGTGGTACTTAATAGGTATACATCCGATTTGATGATAACTATTTGCATATTGATTATTACTAGTTTCTGTTCTTTTTTTCAGAAACGTTAAATGCATTGTTCTTTATTCAATAAATTGTTCATTTGGTCTCTTTTTGTATTTTAGCTCACCCGACTAAACAGTCAGGGTGATCTTGTGCCATCACTTGTCCGACATCCGTCGTCCGTTAATATTTCACATTTGGATCTTCTTGAAAACCACTAAGCAGAATTAAACCACGCTTGGCAGAGGTGTTCCCTATGAGGTCCTATCCTACACCAATTTTGCTACGTTTTATGCCGATTCGTAAAAAAATGGTCATCAGGAGACATTGGAAACATTGTTAGTTTTTCAATAATCTTTTTTCAAGAACCACTGAAGCGATGGTATGGAAACGTGATTTATATGTTCATTTTAAGGTCCTTAACAGGTCTTGTTACTTTTTGAGCCCATCGGAAATTCAAAATCGTTGCCAGCGGAGGTCAAATTTTGCTTTGAAACCATATGTAAAGCAACATTTTCATGGTCTACTTGAAAAAAACACTGAACAGAATTTAACCACACTTGGCAGAGGTGTTCACTATTATGTCCTACGCAAGTGTTGTTACTTTTCATGCCGATTCGTAAAAAAAATAAATAAAAGAAGAATGTGTCTGAGGACACGGAGTTCCCCGCTTTCAGCAAAGTGGGCCTAACTTCCAATCCGTATATGGGATCTGGCTGAAATTGAACTTGACCTGCATATTATGGTTGTAAACATTGTCTTGAAATTTCAGAGTCCTTTACAGGTGATAATGCTTTTTATACCGATCGGAAATTCAAAATGGTCGACAGCGAAGGTTAAAATTGCTTTGAAAACCTATGAATTACATTTTCGTCATCTCCTTGGGAACCACTGAACATAATTTAACCAATTTAATTTTGAGGGTGTTTAATATGAGGTACTACACAAGTGTTGTTACTTTGGTGCAGATCGATAGGAGACTTTGAACATTCTGATTGATCGATTTTCAAGAACCACTGAAGGCATTGTTGGGGGAAATTTATTAAAGTAGTCGTCCTCCTCACTACCCTTCTCACCCTTCCTCTCCATCCTCCTCTTCACTGCCTCTCTCCCTCCTTCCTCTCTCCCTCCTTCCTCTCCATCCTCCTCCTCACTACCTCTCCCTCCTCATCACTACCTCTCTCCCTCCTTCCTCTCAATCCTCTTCACTACTACTTCATTCCTCACAATCTACTTCCTCACTACCTCTCTCCCTCCTTCCTTTCCATCCTCCTCCTCACTACCTCTCTCTCTCTCTCTCCCCTTCTCCTCACTACCGCTCTCCCTCCTTCCTCTCAATCCTCTTCACTACTACCTCATTCCTTGCCATCTACTTCCTCACTACCTCTCTCCCTCCTTCCTTCTCCATCCTCCTCTTCACTGCCTCTCTCCCTCCTTCCTCCTCACTGCCTCTCTCCCTCCTTCCTCTCAATCCTCTTCACTACTACCTCATTCCTCGCCATCTACTTCCCCTCTCCCTCCTTCCTCTCAATCCTCCTCACTACTTCTCTCCCCCATTCCTATCCATCCTCCTCACTACCTCTCTCCCTCCTTCCTCTCAGTCATCCTCCTCATTACCTCTCTCTCCTCCTTCCTGGGAGAAGACTTCATAAGTTGGCAAAACTTGTGTCCTATCCCTTTTGTTAATTTAACAAATAAAATCATCATAAACTAAACTCCTCCTTCCTCTCAATCTTCCTCACCACCTCTCCATCCTTCATTCCTCTCAATCCGCCACATCATTACCTCTCTTCTCTTTCCTGTAATATTACCATCCACCTCATTACCTCTGTCTTTCTTCCGTCTCCATCCTCCTTATTAACTCTTCCTCACTACCTCCCCCCTTCTTCTGCATCCTCTTCCTAATTACCTTCTCCATATACTTTTCTCCTCCGTCATCACCATCCTCCTTATTACCTCCTCCTCGTCCTCACTACTTCTCTTCGTCTTTTCTATCCTCTTTCTTCAAATCTCCTCTTCACTATCTGTTTCACTACTTCCTCATCATTATCCTCCTCACTATCTCCATCCTTTTCCATATTGACTCCTCCTTATTTAATACCTCTATCCCTCCTTCCTCTCCATCATCTTTTTACCATTCTCACTCCATCCTCTCTATCCTTCTCTTTATATTCCTTCCTTCCTGCCCTCTTCCTCATACCTGTCAGTTGTGCCTTCCAGCACTTAGCAGACTTGGGTTTTTCTCACTTGCACTAAGGAAGATCGCTTTATCACTCAAAAGTGTTTTTCCCATCCTTTCCTCCTACCTCCTTATCCATTCTGACTCCATGTTCATGCTTGCCTTAGTTATTACTATCATCATTGTTGATACCCTCTTTCGTCCACATTTAACTATTGTCTTCCACCATATACATGCATAGAAGTGTACACAAGAAAAAAACCCCTATTAAAAATGGAGAGGGAGAAAAACTAGTATGGGGGAGGGGGGGAATGAGTATGTGTTAACACATACTTGGTTTTCCGAGGGGAAAATTCAGTATATACTCATTTTTCCGGGGGGAAATCTCAGTATATACTCATTTTTCCGGGGGGGAAAACTGAGTATGTAACACCGGCTTATATCCAGACGGGTGCGGCAATGGCCGTTCAGTACAGCGGGTGCACTTCGTGGTAATTTAGCGTTTGGAGGCCACATTAGCACATGCACTGTAATCAGATGCCTCCACCATCAGGGAATGCGAGCGCGACGACCCATAAAACGTCCACAGTTGACATTGCGTCATCGCCATGGTCACATGATCATTTGGGGTGGACTATTCGCACATGGAGACGGGTCCACTGGTCTGATGGAAGTCGTTTTTTGCTACGCCCTACCGACGGTCGTGCAAGGGTTTGGCGCCAATGAAACACTTCATTTCAGGACAGCCACATTTTGGGCACAACTGCTTTTGGGGGTGGGGGTGTAACTGTCTGGGGTTGTTTTTCCTTTGACTGTAAGTTGGACTTGAACATTCTTGATGGTAATCTGACAGGCCAAAAATACCGTGACAATGTGCTTGCTCCACGCGTAGTCCCCCATTTCGACAATCATGCGTTAGCTGACAGGCCAATGTTCATGAACGACAACGCTAGGCCACATAGAGCCCGAATTGTACAACATTTTTTACAGCAAGAGGCTGTTCAGACAATTCGATGGCCTGCGATGTCGCCAGACATGAACCCTATAGAGCATGTATGGGACTTTATTGGCCAAAAAATTAACCGACGCAATCCAAAATGTCTAAATATTGACGAATTAAGAACTGCTATCTTACAGGAGTGGCAACAGTTCTCCCAAGAACGGCTTAGGCATCTTGTGCGAAGCATGACTAGGCGTGCTACAGAACTTCACAATAAATGCGGTGGATATACTCGTTATTGATTTTTATGCCTTACACATACGCACAATAGATGCATTTAAAAGTTCTTAAAATCTGAAGACTCTGTATTTTAATACAATGTTAAAAACTTCCATCAAAGACAAACTGGTTTTACGTTTTTCCAGCACCTGTTTTCAACCCCATTTTTGCCACGTCATGGTCACGTCTTTCAGGATGATAAATACTTCGTAGATTGGTAATTTTAGAGCCCTTGGTGTAGTCTTTTAAGAAGTGTAAGAAAAATGGTGATATCTATTTTATTGTTTTAACAGTATTGATGTAAACAAATACAATGTATATCGATAAAAATATAGGGTGGTGCTTAACTTTTGTCGGAGTGTATATGTTAAACTACTCCTTGCCATGTAGCTGCATTTGAAATTTGAGCTCATTTTGACTTATACTAAAGCAGAAATGGACAATTAAAGAAATTTCTATTTTTAGTAACAGCAGTGGAGTGCTGGGCTGTCAGACACAATTTTGAAAGAGACCCACCCAGGGACCATCCCTGCAAGGCTTGGTTTAATTTGGTTCAGCGGTTTCAGAGGAGAAGATTTAAATGTGATCTTTTATCAAAATATGCCTAATTTGCATAATCGATATAAATCGGCTGAAAGAAACATTTCACAGAAAAACCCGTAATATATGTTAAACTACTCCTTACCATGTAGCTGCAGTTAAAATTTGAGCTCATTTTGACTGATACTAAAGCAGCAATGGACAATTGAAGAAATTTCTATTTTTAGTAACAGCAGCCATCTTGAATGGAGGTTGGGGCTGTTGGACACAATTTTGAAAGAGACCCACCCAGGGACCATCCCTGTCAGGCTTAGTTTAATTTGGTTCAGCGGTTTCAGAGGAGAAGATTCAAATGTGATCTTTTATCAAAATATGCATAATTTGCATAATCGGTATAAATCGACTAAAAGAAAAATTTTACAGAAAAACCCGGAATATATGATAAACTACTCCTTGCCATGTAGCAGCAGTTAAAATTTGAGCTCATTTTGACTTATACTAAAGCAGCAATGGACAATTAAAATTTCATCCCCCCCCTTTTTTCTATTTTTAGCTTGGCGGCCATCTTGGTTGAAAGTTGGGATCACCGGACTCAATTTTGGAAGGGGCCATCCCAGCAAAGTTTGGTCAGTGGTTTCTGAGAAGAAGATCAAAATGTGAAAAGTTTACGACGGACGAAACCTGATGGCAAAAGCTCACATGGCCTTTGGCCAGGTGAGCTAAAAAAAAAAGGAGGGAAGCAGAACACTGTAAGTTAGGGAAACTAGAGGCTCCCAGGAGCCTGTAATCGCTTACCTGGTTTTCAATTTGACATCTAAAGTTGATAGAAAATGGGGGTGTTACACATAATTTTGAAAGTGGGCCACCCAAAGATCATTTCAACTCAAATTTCTCAGTAAAAGATTTTGATGTGATTTGTATCTCATAATATTCCTAAATGGAATAAACTGGCTGAAAAATTCTCACAGAAAAACCCAGAAAATATGTTCAACTACTCATTTATAATATAATGTAATAAAGCAGAAATTGACAACTAACGAAATTTCTATTTTTAGTAACAGCAGCCATTTTGAATGGAGGGTGGGGGCTGTCGGACACAATTTTGAAATGGACAATTAAAATTTCATCCCCCATTTTTTCTATTTTTTTGGACAATAACTCCAAAATGGGTAAGGGATTTACTTAAAACTTGCAGGGCAACCTTTATCTCTTATAGTTTTGAAATATAAGACGAAAAGTATAAACATTTTGAGAATTTGATGAAAAAAGGACAATAACTCCAAGATAGGTAATCAGATTTACTTCAAAATTGCAGGGTAGGTAGATCTTGTTGTGCTGATCATTTTTATCCCATGTCAGATTTCTGATATTATTAACGGTTTTTGAGTTATTACCCAAAGCCTGCATTTTACCATATGTTCTATTTTTAGTAATAGTTGGTTGGTCGGTAGGGTCATCGGACATAATTTTAAAGGGAACCCCCTAAGGATGATTCAGGCCAAGTTTGGTTTAAATTGGCCCAGTGGTATCAGAGGAGAAGATTTTTGAAAAAGCTTAGACGGACGACGGACACCAAGTGATGGCAATAGCTCACAGAGGTGAGCTAAAAATATATCCTATTATTCTTCAAAATAACAACCAAATAAAAATACAACACAAATGTACAAATATGAACGAGTACAAAATACATTGATTTTCTGGACAGCACAGCATTTCTACTTTCAGTAATGTAATAAAGACATTTGCTTTTCCCTTTTCTGCAGAGCAACAAGATTCGAATAAATCACCAGAAAACATCACAAACAATACCACAACAGATACATTTAAAGAGGACCTCTCACATGAGGTGCTCCTCAAAACCTCCAATAATATTATACTTTGTTCTTATCATATAGTAAATACTAGAGGCTCCTAGGAGCCTGTAATCGCTCACCTGGCTCAAAGTTGGCCCAGCAGTTTCAGAGGAGATAATTTTTAAGGTGGTACCTAACACTACAGGGAGATAACTCTTTAAAATCAGTTGAACGTTTTGATCATATGATGTTTGTATGTAGATTTCAAGCATCTCAGTGATCAAAACCACAGAGAGAAAAGCTATGTGGCTATTGAATTGATAGCTCTGAGTCTGTTGGTTGGAATTTGTTAGAATTTGTTAGAATTTTGATATTTATTACAGTGGATATATTCAAAAACACTGCCAAAAAAATAAGAAAATTAAACGAGCAGATCAAATTTTACCTTAAGTGTAAGGTACCACCTAAAGTGAATTTTTGCAAAGCTTCTATTTTTAGCAATGGCCGCCATCTTCTTTGGCGGGCGGGATTGTCGGATATAATTCTGAAGGGGGACCATTTCACCATAGTTTGGGCCCATTTGACCCAGCAGTTTCAGAGGAGATCATTTTTAAGTGATTTTTTGCCGAATTTTCTATTTTTAGTAATGGCAGCCATCTTGGTTGGTGGCCGGGGTCGTCGGACAGAATTCTGAAAGGGGATCACCTAAAGACCATTCCACCATAGTTTGGGCACAATTGGCCTAGTAATTTCAGAGGAGATAATTTTTAAGTGATTTTTTGCTGAATTTTCTATTTTTAGTAACGGTGGCCATCTTTGTTGGCAGCCGGGGTCGTTGGACATAATTCTGAAAGATGATCACCTAAAGACCATTCCATCATAGTTTGGCCCTAATTGGCCCAGTAGTTTCATAGGAGAAAATTTTTAAGTGATTTTTTGCCAAATTTTCTATTCTTAGTAACGGCGGCTATCTTGGTTGGCGGCCGGGGTCGTCGGACACAATTCTCAAAGAGGACCATCTGAAGACCATTCCCCCATAGTTTGGGCCCAATTGGCCCAGCAGCTTCAGAGATGATAATTTTAGGTGATTTTTTGCCGAATTTTCAATTTTTAGTAACGGTGGCCATCTTGGTTGGCAGCCAAGGTCGTCGAACACAATTCTGAAAGGGGATCACCTAAAGACCATTCCACCATAGTTTGGGCCCAATTGGCCCAGCAGTTTCAGAGCAGATAATTTTTAAGTGATTTTTTGCTAAATTTTCTATTTATAGTAACGGTGGCCAACTTGGTTGGCGGCCACAATTCTGAAAGATGACCACCTAAAGACCATTCCACCATAGTTTGGGCCCAATTGGCCCAGCAGTTTCAGAGGAGATAATTTTTAAGTGATTTTTTGCTGAATTTTCTATTTTTAGTAACGGTGGCCATCTTGGTTGGCGGCCGGTATCGTCGGACACAATTCTCAAAAAGGACCATCTGAAGACCATTCCACCATAGTTTGGGCCCAATTGGCCCAGCAGTTTCAGAGAAGATAATTTGTAAGTGATTTTTTGCCGAATTTTCTATTTTTAGTAATGGCAGGCATCTTGGTTGGTGGCTGGGGTCGTTGGACAGAATTCTGAAAGGGGATCACCTAAAGACCATTCCACCATTGCTTGGGCCCAATTGGCCCAGCAGTTTCAGAGGAGATAATTTTTAAGTGATTTTTTGCTGAATTTTCTATTTTTAGTAACGGTGGCCATCTTGGTTGGCGGCCAGGGTCGTCGGACACAATTCTGAAAGATGACCACCTAAAGATCATTCAACCATAATTTGGGCCTAACTGGCCCAGTAGTTTCCAAGGAGATAATTTTTAAGTGAATTTTTTGCCAAATTTCTATTTTTAGTAACGCGGCTATCTTGGTTGGCAGGGGGGATTGTCGGACACAATTCTGAAAGGGGACCACCCAAGGACCATTCCACCAAAGTTTGGTTCAAATTGGCCCAGTGGTTTTAGAGGGGTTGATTAAAATGCAAAAAGCTAACGACAGACGGACGACCAGTGGTAGCAATAGCTCACATGACCCTTCGGGTCAGGTGAGCTAATAAGAATATAAAATTAGATATGAAAATGAAACAACATGTTGCACGCTACGTCGTGCTAAGAATACCCCCACTCATTCATTTGTAAGTCGCACGGTAAATAGGAAGTAGATGTGCAGTAAACCTGGAAAGGGGAGACACAGTACAAGTCACCATGCCAAAGCCATATATCAAATATAAAATCATTTCTGCCAGTAGAAGCTGAGATAACTGTTTGGAAAGTTTTCATTACGGCAAACATGAAAAATTCGAAGTCGCACTGTAAACAGGAAGTAGATGTGCGGTAAACCTGAAAAGGGGAGACACGGTACAAGTCACCATGCCAAAGCCATATATCAAATATAAAATCATTTCTTCCAGTAGAAGCTGAGATAACTGTTACGAACATTATCATTACGGCAAACATGAAAAATTCTAAGTCGCACTGTAAACAGGAAGTAGATGTGCGGTAAACCTGAAAAGGGGAGACATGGTACAAGTCACCATGCCAAAGCCATATATCAAATATAAAATTATTTCTTCTAGTAGAAGCCGAGATATCTGTTACGAAAGTGTGAACGGACGGATGGACGAAGGTGATTGCAATATAGCTCGCTCTCTAAGAGTGGGGGTATAAAAAAATGTATATATATTTGATGCTCACCTGGCCTGATCTGTTAACAAACTTGGCAGACATAGGCAATTCTTGTTTCTGGTTGGTCAATTTCTTAAAATCTTCTCTGAAATCATTTGGCCAAATAAAGCAACATTTGACAGGAAGCTTCAATGAAAGTCCTCTATAAGATTTCCTAGTTTCATCCCGATTGGACAATTACACCATAGGCGATTCTTTCTTGATTGGTCGACAACTTTATGGTCACAGATTTTGACCCCTCTATCCCCTCCCCCTTATCAGATGAAGATGTCCGATTGTCAAGTGGTTTCAGAGATATTATCAGAGCTGACTTGCCTTGAAGGCATTTGGGGTTCCGTTTGTGGGATATTAGATGAAAGATCTCCAGGCCCATCAGGTTGATTTCTTTGGAGTAGTCTTTGCAGGTGGATTTCCTACAACATCCGCCATATTTGTTTATAAAATGAGCTTAGAGAAAAAATAACACAATCGCTTTGTATATATTTATTTATTTCAAATTTATACATCAATCTATTTTTTAAGTTTATTTAAGGTCACATCAATGGTTTCTACAATAAATCCCATCACAGTTGTCTACATAATATAATTACAGTTAAGATGTCTGTTATACATTTACACTCAACAACATCCTGTATAGAGTCATGTCAGGTGACCTTTCAACTACGGCTGTCCAATCGTATGAAAGATTGTAAAAATATACAGTCCTCGAAATGAAAATTTGAATTTACTGGTCCGAGTCAAATTCTTTCATTTATTCTTATGTAGTTCTAAATGAAAACTGAAATATTTACTGGTCCGAACAAAGTTTTGCTGGTCTTGGGCCAGAGGACTGGATATATATTGACCAATAGAAACTTCTACTACAAAAGCTATCCAGATAACACAATCTTGAGATGAAAACACATTAATTAACAATACATGGGAGTCAAAAATTTAAAATAGACAGATGAACAAAAATACTGAAATGACCTTTTAAACATGGTCATTAACATGTCACATTTCAATACCTGAAGATTTGGTTGATTTGATTTATTGGGTTTAAAGCCACTTTCAGCAATATTTCAGCTATATCATGGCGACCAGTTTTAGTGGTGGATAAAGCCGGAGAGAACCACAGACCATGGACAAGCAACTGGTAAACTTTATCACTTGCGGCTGCCAGTCGAGTGCACCCTTTTTGGTAATTTACCAGGCCGGGGGGCTTGGAAGGCTTGACCTTAATTGGTCAGTTGATATTATGATTTCTGACATGACCTCTTTCAGGATGTTGATAGACGTTAGTATTTTGATAAAGACAAAAATATCCAATAAACATCAAATTTTAGTTAAAAAAGTTAGATATAATCCCCTATCATCTTAAATTCTCCCCAATACAATAAATGACCACAGTACAAAAATATTAACTTATCCTCTTTTTAAAAAAACATTTCCCCCCAAGCAGGGTAAAAATGACACTAACTATGCTCAGATTCTTGTAATGAAATGCAAGCAATGACAATGATAAATAAGATTTGTGAGTTTGTCCTCATGGCACAGTTGTACATGACGTCTTGTGTGATCAAAGTTGGTCAGCAATTTATGGAAGGGGAATGTATAAGATTTTATCTAGATACACATTGTTCTTTACCAATGATCACACTGAAATATGATAACAAAAAAATATGGTGCTTAACACAAATAATCTTATAGTCTGATGTCAGAAAGATCTTTAAATCCCAAATAATCTTAGTCTGATGTCAGACAGATCTTTAAATCACAAATAATCTTAGTCTGATGTCAGACAGATCTTTAAATCACTAATGAAGTCTAATTCAAAAATATTTGAATGTCATGTGACAGACTGGCACATCGTAAATGGGGGACAAGTCACTTTTAGTAATACATATGTGATCAAATCTACAGGGTAAAAATAGAGGACTACCAAATTAAATGTCAGTTTCTGGTGGTTCACCAGCTTGTGTTGGCTGATGATAGAACTGCTATGGATTATATTGTATGTATAATGTGCTTTAATAAATACACACATATAAACACCTTAGGACACACCTAATTATATTTCATGTTCTTCATCAATTTTTTTTGAATTTTTTTGAATTTTCTTTGTTCTGCTATAATACATTTGTACCATCAGTTCACAAATTGAAGATTATTTTTTCACTTAAAGACATAAAGTAACTGGATCACTAAGGATGTATTATTTAAACCTCACACTTTTGCAAGTGTTCTTGGATTCATATTAATTTGTAGATTTACAGTGAAGAACGTTTTTTGGAGTACTACACAATAAATTTTTTTCAAAGTGAAATATTAACAAAAGGATTTCCTATACAAGTGTGTCCAAGAATAGAATATAGAATGGTCTACTTGACCTCAATAAATCAAATGCTTCAGATTTTGTCAATTGATCTTATAACCTTATGATGTGACCTTTGCTGCCTACAACAAAATAAAGCTATAAATAGAGAGAAATAGGATTTGTCGGCGATTGTTCACAACAAATATAACCAATATTTCTCATCCAACATAAAATAAAATGAAGTACAAAAGATTCTGTGATATTTTTTGTGCAATGAATAAAATAATTTTGTGTATCAACAAATGCATTGCATTTAACATATATAACCTAGAGTTTTAAAATAATGGATGACTTGCCTAACAGTTATTTCAACTTGTAATGATGTATTAATGCATTACAAAACTGGCAAAAAAAATGAAAATGTTAATTTAGATGGCAAAAGAATATTAGTTATCTGCAAAGAAATATCCTCCTTCAATAGTAGTTGGTCTAAAATAACAGGATATTACATTGTGAGACTACTAATTTGTCTGGTATTGACTTGTATCACTACTACTCATGGTTTTGAAAATCATTACTTTATTATTTACTGATGATCGCATATTCTGTACACTTTTTAAATCAAACGTAAATTGTAAAAAAAATAAGTTAAACATTGCTTCAATTTTTTTTTTTTTCTGACTGACTGTCACATGATTATCAACAGCAAAATTATCTCCCTTGAGATCATCATGTGACTATAAATAGATCAAAGATACTATGTACATGTGATTTAGCCAGAAATAATTAAACCAGAGGCTCTCAAAAGCCTGTATCGTTCACCTGGTTATAAAAAGAACCAATTGGTCCTATGTAAAAACTATGTCTTGCAGTGGTAGTCATCTTGGAATTTCGATCAACATAAAAAACACAAAGTTTGTAAAGGACCTTCCAATGATTGATGCACAGTTTAGGTACTGATTCAATCAGTGCAATAGCTTCAGAGAAGAACATATTTCTGTATTTTCCCCATATGGTCCTGTGTTAATACTATGACCTGTGGTGGCAGCCATCTTGAATTTAAGATCGCCATAAAAAACCCAAACTTTTTAGAGGACCTTCAAATGAACCTTCATGGGCAGTTTGGTTTCAATTGTCCATGGTTTAAGAGAAAAAGCGTTTTGAAACATTTTTTCCCATAGGGTTCAAAGTTAAACAAGTCCTGACGTAGCCGCCATTTTGAATTTCATATCGGAACAAAAAACGTACAATTTGTAGAGGACCATCCAAGGAATGTTCATGTTCAGTTAGGCTTTAATTATATTTGTAGTTTCTGAGAAGAAGGCATTTGAACATTTTCCCATAGGGTTCAATGTTAATCTATGTCCTGCGATGGTGGCCATCTTGGATTTCCGATTGGCATAAAAAACAGAAACTTGGTAAAGGACATTCCAATGATCATTCATTTACAGTTTGGGTTCAGTCAGGTCATTAGTTTCAGAGAAGAAGATCTTTGAAATTTCAGCCAATCCGAGCATATTATTGGCCCTGGCAGCCATGTTGAATATCCGACTGGAACAAAAAACAGAAACTTTGTAGAGGACCATCCAAGGAACATTCATGCTAAGTTTGGTTTCAATTGGCCCAGTGGTTTCGGAGAAGAAGCTTGAAATGTGAAAAGTTTACAGACGACAGACGACGTACAATAGTGATGGCAATAGTTCACATGGACCTTCATTCCAGGTGCACTAATAAGAAAGGAATTGGTTCTTTTAATTATCTCCCTTAGCACCACATCTTAACACATTAGACACGTCTTCTTCCTGTTGTCTAAAGTGTTTAGTCTGAAAGGAGCCTCTTACATTAATAACAGCAGGAATCTGATACAGTACTTTAATTTGCTGTATTGATACAAATATATATATATTCCTAATCTATATTCATTTTTCATTTTGTATGCATAGTATTAACATTAAACAATTAATTATTCATGCAATTTGTAAGTAAAAATAACATAAAATTGCATAAGAGTCGGTTTTAACAATAAAGATTTACAACTGCACCAAATATGTTTATGAAAATGGACACAAATTATTGAGGATTTCAGATATGTAGTGATAAGGTGAATATTTCAATACAGCAAATATATCAATTATTATTACTAGAAAAAGTTTTGAGGAATACAAGAGGATTATATAATCACACTTTCATATTCATAAAGAAATACATGTATCTCCTTCTTCCTCAAATGAAGACTGTAATATATCATTTATTATTCCCCTCCCCAAGACTGTAACATTTCATTTATTATCCATTAAATTTACCCCCCTCCCCAAACTGAATATCTCTTTCCTGAATGATTAAAAGGTTTTTAGCAGATTAGTAGTTCAATAGAAATAGATTTTAAAATAATTTTGCCTTCGGGTTGCTTGCTAATGTTTGTCCTGTGTTGACAGCCATCTAGGATTACTGATCGAAATGAGCTTTATAAGGGACCATTCAAAGATCATTAATACAATTTTGGTTCAATCAATTCTGTAGGTTTTGAGAGAGTGAAAAACTTTCATGGGATCAATTCTAAACTAAGCCTGCAGTAGTTGCCATCTTGGATTAATAGAGCTTTAAATCTTTGCCATTCAAATTGCATTTTTTGGATATGGTAACCATATTGAATTTAGGATTAACACCAAAATCTCAAATTCTGACAAGGTCCACGAAAGGAACATTCCTTAAAGGTTTCTTTCCATATGACTCATTAGTTACACAGAAGATGCAGGTGCAAGTTTTTTAAGAATTACTTAACGAATGACAAAAATAAAGCTGTAAAAAATAAAAGACCAAGACTGGATTGTACAAACCCTAATTAAATTTAAAAGTCAATTAAAACTCTATTGACACATAAAAAGTATGTGAAATGAACATATAAATTTACTCGATTTGTGCAACCCACTCCATGCTATTAGATTTTTTTTTTTGCACATTTCATTCGTCAAAATCACAATTTTTTTTTACACCAGACAATATAATGGCAGGTAACAAATATCATAAAAAAATACAATGTCTCTCTGATTAACATAACAAACAGTGCTCTGTAGGTATATAAATAATATCTGCAGTGCTGTCTGAGAAGAACTAACATGATTAAGTTAAAAAAAAACTTAATCATGTCAGTTCTTTTAAAAATTTCCAAATTTATATACAAGAGTTTAACACCACATTCATTAATATTTCATGTTATAGTAATGCAGTGTCTAATTACAAATATACTTCTTAACTGTCATTTATAAGGCATTCTATTTAGGGCTTTTCCAGGAAAAAATACCCGGTAGGGTCGGAATGCCATTGATTTTTTTTTTTTATCTAGGTGGGGGACGTAAAACGTATTTCTTTTCTGGGGGTTGTTGTCAAATTTCTATTTAATTAATTGCGGTTTTCTGTATTTTTATCATTTCGGTATATTAAAATAGACCTACTTACCGGCAAGTCGTGTCCCCGTGTTGTTCGCTAAACGGTGTATAATATTCGGTTGTTTGTTCTGTGATTTCACTTCTTTTGCGTGATTTTTAAGCCAAATTGTCTCCCTTTATCTTCCGAATGATGAACTGGTACCTGGTTCTTTTATTTTTGTTCCTGGGTTCCAAGATAAAAAGTACCAGTCGAAAACGAAACGTGGTCAAATGCCGAAATGGACTGGGATAATTAACAAATTTGCCACTCGTTAACAGCCGTGGGCCTGGGGGAATATGTTCAGGTGTTTAGAGGTATGTTTGTCAAACTAGGTTTCACAGGAAAGGAATCGTCTGCTTTCGGCGGTTTCGCTTTTCCTTTTGGTGAGGGAAAGAGGGGGGGTCCTCAATGGCTCAAAGCAAAGGTTGCGTACTGTCTGTGATGATTGGGATAAATCAAAAAGTTGAATCTCGAAGCAAAGGAACGTCTGCCTTGGCTGTGCAGAAAAAGGGGGAGGTGTTTACCGTTATATATTCTTCCACTTTTCACCTCAAAAATAGATAAACAACACATTTATAGGTCACGCTTGTACTAGGGATATCAGGACCATAATAAAATATAAAAAATCAAGCATGTGTTGTCTATCACGAGAAATGTATTTTTATTAGAAACACAATGATGTCATTATTTTTTCAATGCTTGGAGTCATTCAAAAGTTACAGCTCTTTGAATAGGACCACCGTCAGCAAAAGTTTCTGTCAAAATCTGCCGTTTTTTCATTTTTCTGGTGGTCTTTCAAAAATTAAGAATGTCACTACAAAACGTACCCTTAACTATGATTTCATCAGTACTTTGGCTTATGCTTCCGTAAAAGTTGCATCAGGCAGGCGAGTTTTGTAATCAGTTGATTTAACCGGTTTATTTTTAGCGAAGGTTTTGGGTTTTTTTTGCTAATCGAGGTCACTTGCAAGTGCTAAAAGTACGTGATTTAAAACTTTTATGTCCGAGTCAATTGCACGGTTTAATAAATCGTTCGTAAAGAAATATTATGCAGAGAAATATGGATTTTTTAATACTGTTTGTAAGATTGATATTATTGGATTTAATAATTCTAGTTTTTTGCCTTTCTGATAAAATTCTGGGCTGTTTTAACACAGTTCGTAACATCAAAGGTTTACATGGTGACAGACAAGTGAGTGCCCTGCTAGATACAGAACTCTGTCTTTGCAGACCGTTACGTTCCGGCACTACCTTTAACAGATTTGATCAGTCTGTTTCAAATTGAATTTCTATTTTCTAGGTGGGGGTCATTTTAAGTATTTATATTTATGTGGTGGTACCCCAAAAATAATTAAAATTCTGGTGGTAGTACCCCAAATTATTCACAGAGTTCCGACCCCCCAGGTATTTTTTCCTGGAAAAGCTCTTATAGAAAACTGCTCATTACCTTTACTTAACATCTGATAATTTTTTATTTTAATAACGAAAAAAAAAAAAAAACCCTCTCTATTTCCTTAAAGTGTTAATTTTTTTCTTCTTCATAATTGGTAAAATGAACATTTTCTCATCCAATCACAGTTTTTAGTTGGTTTTGAAAATCCTTGGTTGTTTGCTGCATTGTAAAAAAAAGAAATCACAGGTATAAACTGGACTAATAAGTTTGTACAAAACAAAATAGAAACTTTCATCCAGAAAATACAGCAATTGTGAGTGTGACTAATCTAATAATATATAATAATTATCTACATGAATACTAAAAACAATTGCCATTTTATATCATGATAAAACACACAGCAGCCTCTTTTTAAAAACAATATAATAAAAAAAAATATCTGTACATCAACAATAGAACATGATAGTTTGTTCCAGGAAATTATAAATTTATGCTTAAAAATTAACCAAAACAAGACAAAATCTACCATGTATAGAAAAAATTGCTAAAACAAAGAATTCGACATTTCATAAGCAAATAAACTATTAAAATCCTACATTAAAACATTGTTAAAATTCACAGAACAAAAATAAAACTAGCTCAATATGTAAAGTCAACAAATGTATGGAGAGCCTTTATACAAATAATGTCAAAATATACAAGTGAGGACATGCTAAAATCATTATGTGTTTCTTAGGTATACACCAAACATCTCCTTTCTGAGGATCAAAAAATGTATTGTTCACTTAACTGAAAATAAAACATATCTGACCCAAATGCAACACTTCCTTTCTGAAGATAAACAAAAACACCAAAATATGTCATTGTATATCTATATATTTTTTAAAAAGTTTTTATATTTATAAAAATCAGCAACGCATGTGGATGGACAATGTGACCTTGACCTTTGTCCTACAAACCTCATTATCAATAGGCTTCCTCCTCTCACCACCTGGCATGTGTGTACCAAGTTTCATTTAGATCAGACATTTCATTCTTAAGATATTGTGCGGAAATGATTGCGACGCCCGGACACCATTCATCATATTATAAGCCGAGTTCGACTTCGTCGCAACTCGGCTAAAAATAGCTTCATGTCCTCATTAATTTTGGGGGAAATATACCAGAGAAACACATAAAAACCTTGGCATGACATAAATGCAACTCAAGTAGTTTCCTATTTCAATTTTATTTTACATAATGTTTTCAATCAATTAATCATCATTATAGACCAAATACAAAATAGATGTGATTCTGATTTCTAACCATCCCCAAGTATCATTTTGAGTTCTGCCTCTATTTTTTCTTCACTTGATATCAAGTTGTCAAATTCAATTAAAAATAATCCAATAGTGCTTAAAAATATTTTTTTTAAAATTTACTTACCTCTCTTTTACTTACAATGTTTCAGTATGGAAGCAGAAACACATATATTTCTTAGTTGGCCTAAGTCATGTCATTATTTTTTTTACATCATACAAATTTACATTTTTACTAAAAATAGAATCATGGTTAATGACTTCTTACTTTTGATCCAAACGTCACATTCTACTAAATGGTTGACATGACAACTATCGTCATACAAGAGAAGCAACAAAGTGCTCAACAACAATATATTTAACCTTAGTTATGGACAAGTTGTTTCTAATGAAAGTCTTTTACGGTTTCAACTGTACTGATTGATCTCTATGGTTTCTAACTTTCAATGACTGGTTGCTATGGCTTCCTTTGATGACTGGTTTCTATGGGGGCAGTAGTGTATGGAGACGAAAATGCTCATGGATGACTGGTCGTACATCTTCATGCTAAAAATAATAGAAATCACAAGAGATCAAGAAAAAAGACTTTAAAAAATATGAGTTATATTGTGTAGCAGTCAATTTTATTGCATACTGGCCAAACCCTAAGTATCAAATTAGAATAAGAGCGGATCAGGGGCATGGTCCTCCTTCTGTCAAGAAAAATTGATAAGTCACCTTATTTTGAGTAGATTTCCAGTCACTTTCAAAACCAAAAAAAACCCCATATAATTGTAAGTTTTTAATAGTAACTCAAAAATAACATCAGATCCACAATAAATCAAAATCTGGCCATGTTGAACACTTGTTGTAGTGTAGCCTTTATGTGTATTAGTTTTGAAATGCTGTGTAATGTCAGTTATAACCAGGTGGGAATTTGTAAAGTCATATTTCCAAACTTTATAGAATTCGTCATTTGCAAATAAATCCAAAGATACTTCTTTGAAAACTATTTTTGTCTGGAAATTATTAAATGAGGAGTCTGATAAATATTATTTCTACAAAAACATAAAACATTTGCTCTAGTGGTTTCATAGTAGAAAACTTATCAATGGCGGCCATGTTGTTTGTCAGATCAAGATTAAATGAGAACTCTTTGAAGAGAACCTCGTAAACATAATTTGTACAAACTTAACAATCACTTAGACTTTAGAAGAGAAGATTTTTTTTTAAAGTTTTAGCCAATCAAAAACAATATTGCCCTTGACGGCCATGTTTTTTTTGCATGATCCAGATAAAATGAGGACATCTTGTAGCGGACCTGACAAACATCATTTCTGCAATGTTTGTTTTCAATCGACAGGAAAGATGATCAATATGTGGCACAACAACGGACAAAATTTACACTTAAAATCAATTTAAAGGAAAATAAAACAGGTCAACATCAGTAGGTTAAGAGAATTAACACAGTGAAGACTGGTTAAATTCCATCAGTAGTCGATTAACGATAAGTGTGATGACAGATGATAGTGATCCCTGCAAAACAGTTGACACAACAAATATTGACCTGTAATCCTAGAAATACTTGCCTTTACAACTAAATCTTCTAAGAATGGTAGTAGGTTAAGTAGTTCTCTATCAGACTGGTCAACAAACCAACTCTCTATAGGTATACCATTATCTAACTGAAAAAAAGAATTAAATAGTTCTCTATCAGACTGGTCAACAAACTAACTCTCTATAGGTATATCATTATCTAACTGAAAGAAAGAATTAAAGTTCTCTATCAGACTGGTCAACAAACAACTCTCTATAGGTATACCATTATCTAACTGAAAGAAAGAATTAAATACGTCTCTATCAGACTGGTCAACAAACCAACTCTCTATAGGGATACCATTATCTAACTGAAACAAAGAATTAGGTAGTTCTCTATCAGACTGGTTGGTCAACAAACCAACTATTAATAGGTATACCATCATCTAACTACAAAACAACCGATAGAAAATAGAGATCTAATTTTAATTAGACTGGAATAAAACGGAACCTTCTCATAAATCAGATGGACATTTAAGATATTAAACGGAAAGGTCTGTGATCATTCACATCAAAAGATAACAAGATTGCAAAACGTAGCCATGTGTCCCCCGCCGCAATAGAAAGAGGTATAATGTGAGTGTAATGTTATCCATGTAATATATTTATAAAATCGAGAAAGCATCCGAGATGCAACAGCCGAGTTGCAAGTCATAATCTTGGGGCATTTAATTTGTCTATTCACCCTGATCATAAATATATATGGCTTAGGGGTGGGGATCTCAACCATTAAAAAGTTCACTTCAGGTAGGGGGTGGGGTATGACCCCTGGGGCCTGAGCTATAAGGCATTTAATTTGCCTAGTCACCCTGATCATAAATATATATGGCTTAGGGGAGGGGATCTCAACCATTAAAAAGTTCACTTCAGGTAGGGGGTGGGGTATGATCCCCCCAGGACCTGAGATATAAGGCATTTAATTTGCTTAGTCACCCTGATCATAAATATATATGGCTTAGCGGTGGGGATCTCAACCATTAAAAAGTTCACTTTAGGTAGGGGGTGGGGTATGACCCCTGGAGCCTGAGATATAAGGCATTTAATTTGCCTAGTCACCCTGATCATAAATATATATGGTTTAGGGGTGGGGATCTCAACCATTAAAAAGTTCACTTCAGGTAGGGGTGGGGTATGACCCCTGGGGCCTTAGCTATAAGGCATTTAATTTGCCTAATCACCCTGATCATAAATACATATGGTTTAGGGTGGGGATTTCGGTCACATTTTTTTATACAGATTCCCCAGAGGGGTGGGGCTGAGCTGGGGGGGAAGGGGGGATGTTGCATCCTCAACTTCACATTGGCATCTCCAACCATACCAAATATTAAGTTCCTATCTTTTGTAGTTTCAGAGAAATGTGTAATTCTCAAAATATGTACTTTTTCTATAAAAAAAACATGATTTTACAAGACTTTTTTTTTTCTTCGAATTTTGCCCAGTTTCGAACATAAGCTAGAGATTCTTAATATAATGCTTGTGTGTAAGTTTGAAATCAATTGGTCAACAAATACAAATCTGAGAGCGTTTACAATATATCTGTACGGACGCCCGGCATTTCCATATCCCCCGCTCCGCTTTTTGTGGAGGCGGGGGACAATAATGAACTTCTGAATTGCATATGTAGTTGTAAATCCAACTACGACACAATAACAGCTGAGACATCACTCCATCAAAGGAGAGGAGTTCTCAGTTGTAACACTTGTATCTGACCCTATTGTGACGTTTTTGTAAAATATAATGTTTAAACTACCTCATTGTTTTGTAGCAACAGTTTAAAGATAGCAAAGGTGTAATCAGAATCTGTATATCGAAGAAGAACAGAGAACACAATGGCCAAAAGAAAAAGTGCAAAACATACATATAAAACTAAATATCGAGTAACACGAACCTCACTAAAACACAGCTCACTAAGATATACCCCCCGCTCCCCACATCTGTCCAACCTATTTCCATAACCAAAACATTACCGATCGTTCTGACCGAAAATGAAAGGGACCCTCCTCTATTACCCAGCCAATGATTATTTAGTAAAGTTTCACCAGATTCCATCATACATTACTAAAAATTTCCTATGACATTGTATAAAATATAAGGCCCCTAACTTCTGGAACAATAAAAGTGAATATCATCAAGACCCTTCTCTCTTCATGAGTAAACCACTGCTCAAATTTCAAAATATTCTGAGAAACACTACTCAAGTTATCACACAACATAGGGTAAAAATCCTATTTTCCATCATATCAAGTCCAATAACTCTGGAACAGCAAGAGTGAAAATCGTCAAAAATGAAAGGGATCCTCCTCTCTTCACTGGTAAACTGCTGATAAAACAAAATGTTGCACGCTACGTCATGCTAAGAATAACCCCACTCGTTCATTTGTAAGTCGCACTGTAAACAGGAAGTAGATGTGCGGTAAACCTGGAAAGGGGAGACACACTTCCAGTAGAAGCTGAGATAACTGTTACGAAAGTTTTCATTACGGCAAACATGAAAAATTCTTAGTCGCACTGTAAACAGGAAGTAGATGTGCGGTAAACCTAAAAAGGGGAGACATGGTAGAAGTCACCATGCCAAAGCCATATATCAAATATAAAATCATTTCTTCCAGTAGAAACTGAGATAACTGTTACAAAAGTTTTCATTACGGCAAACATGAAAAATTCTAAGTACCACTGTAAACAGGAAGTAGATGTGCGGTAAACCTGGAAAGGGGAGACACGGTACAAGCCACCATGCCAAAGCCATATATCAAATATAAAATCATTTCTTCCAGTAGAAGCTGAGATAACTGTTACGAAAGTTTTCATTACGGCAAACATGAAAAATTCTAAGTCGCACTGTAAACAGGAAGTAGATAAGCGGTAAACCTGGAAAGGGGAGACACGGTACAAGTCACCATGCCAAAGCCATATATCAAATATAAAATCATTTCTTCCAGTAGAAGCTGAGATATCTGTTACGAAAGTGTGAACGGACGGACGGACGGACAAGGTGATTGCAATATAGCCCCATCTCTATGAGTGGGGGTATAATTTCAAAACATTCTGAGAAACACTACTAAAGTTATCATACGACATAGGGTAAAAATCCTATTTATCGTCATACCAAGTCCAATAACTCTTGAACGGCAAAAGTGAAAATCATCAAAAATGAAAGGGATCCTCCTCTCTTCACCAGTAAACAGCTGATAAAATTAAAAAAGATTCTAAGAAACACAACTCAAGTTATCGTACGACATAGGATTTCGTCTACAGACGGACGGACATGGTGAAACCAGTATACCCCCCTACAACTTTGTTGCGGGGGTTATAAAAACCGGGGGTGAACTCAGATGCTCCGGAAAGGTAAGCAGTTCCTGCTCCACTAGTGACACTTGTCATGTTAATCTAGTTACAAACCCGGTGATAAGTCATAAATGAGGAAAGAACCGGGAAGTGTTTACGACAAGTGGAACATATCCGTGGTCATTTGTGACACAGATATTCCATAACGGTCAACCAAGTCATGGTGGCGACCATAAAACTTTCCTGTAGAATGATATCATTTCACTGCTGTTGTCTGCCCATTCCTACCTGTGTTAAAAATACAGGTCCTTGCTTAGAGCAGGCACAAACGTGGTGGGGATATACCAGATAATGCAATCCCAAAACCATTCCCCTCTTGATAATTGGATAAAAGACAATATATATGTAAGACTCAGATCGATGTCCAGTCTCTAATCGACGTCCAATCTGGGCTCTACAATTCATACCAGCACCCACTAGTCCCTGGCTAGTAAGGAAATTTTTTTTACTTGCCATATTATTCGTACTATATATCTCCAATATGTATTTATTAGTACATAATATTAATGCTCTGAATGAGGTAGAAGATACTTAGTTGAGGAATGGGTTTTTTCTGATACCGACACTGAAACATTTTTCATGTTTCAGACTAAGTTTTATTTTGATAAACAAGACTTTCACGTTTAAACGTTTTTCCAGTGACAAATTCGGTTTTGCGAGCAATATCTGGGCCTGCCTTTCTGCAAACATAACGTATTCATTGGAATCATCAATCAATTGCAATGACTGAATGAGCCACGAAAACTCCGACTTCGAGACGTCTTAGAATTTACACTTTTCAGCTTCAGAACTTGAACCTTCATCAGAATTTTGGCTTGTGCTTCCGTCAAAGTTGCATCAGGCAGGCGAGTTTTGTAATCAGTTGATTTAACCGGGTTATTTTTAGCGAAAAATTTTGTGAGAAGGTTTTGTTTTTTTGCTAATCGAGGTACTTGCAAGCGTTAAAAGTACGTGATTTAAAACTTTTATGTCCGAGTCAATTGCGTGGTTTAAAAGAACGGAAAATCAAAGTAAGAATTTAAATTGAAAAAAAATATCGGTGAGGAAATGAAAATGTTCCGGAAATATCAACTCGCCGTCTGGCTATCAATACAGAATTTTTACTTGCATTTTACAAAAGTAACTCGCAAATGCAAGTGTTTTGGTCGCATTGTAGAGCCCTGCCAATCCTCAAAATATATGGCTGTTTTTCACTTTCTCAAATCCACGTCCTATGACGTCACTGACGTATACTTCAAATGATGTCACACCCATTAGGGAATGTTTTTGAAGCAATGATGGAGAAGGGACAAGACCAGATTCCGGAGTACTTCTACTTTAGCGGACCCTAACCTTAACTTTAACCCTAAGCCTACCTAACCCTAACCATAGCCTTAACCCTAAACCTTTTGTTGTCATATCCGCATGGTAACAAAATGAAAGGTTATAGGTCATGCACTTTGTTTATTACAATATTTGACTTCCGTGGTCCGCCAAAGTAGATTCTACCCCTATTGGAAAAACAATTATTTTCTATGGCAAACTTTATCGTGTAAATGGGCCTATAGATATGAGAGTTTGGAAAGGATGCCGATTTGAGAATATCCTAAAATTGGACTGTGATTTGAGATGACGTCAGTGGACGTCGATCTGTGTCTATCATACGTGTATATATATAAACAAACGATAAAAAGCCTGCACAAAGAGATCGCATACGATCACAAAAATGAATGACAACATAAACATGGACAGTACAATAGAAGTGTCCATCAATGTTTTTTTAACATTTAAAAGTATGTATTAATGGAACATCTCTTACCTGATAACCAAAGGCTTGAGGTGAATTATCAATAATTATAGTCTTCCGCAAGTCTCTCCCTAATATGGTTAGGTCTTTAATATAATTATTACCGTTGATGCACACACAATGTTCTCTAAACAACCGATGTCTGCAATAAAAAAAATATAACATACTTCTTTTATTTGCAGTAGAAAAACAACAATTCTTAAAATTAATAAACAAACGTTATCATTTATGCAATAAACAAATTACTTTTTTTTTTTACAAAATAAATAACCTGATATTTCCCGACCTGTTACAAATTTGTATCAATTTCCTCTGGCTTGATTACTGAGGATTCAACTATTGCCATTGATACCAGTTTTGTGGCTTGGCCAAAATGTCATAGAAACATGTTATTGTATTGCTGGTTTTGATAATATTGCTCATTAATTTCCCATGTTGATTTTGAATTTTGCAGTTAGATGTAACAAATACAATGTCAGGGGTTCAAAATTATGTCGCTATGAGGTCTGTGAGGTCGTTGACTTCATACTTTTCATTGGATATTAGATGCGCCCGTGGACCTTCTGATTTTCATCTGAGGATGCCATTATCTCCTGACAAGTTTAATAAACTCTTTAAACATCTAGTGCATCAAATCATAGATCTGCTCATTTAAATAATTTCATTAGATATGATATTTAACAGCACAGGTCACAAACAGTTATCAAGTTTTTTTGCAAAAGGAACTGCCATCGTTGAATATTAACTTACAAAAACAAACAAAAAGACCAGAAATATAAAACATGTATGTCAATATGATAATCTATCCTCCCTTTAACTCTGCATTTGTTCCAAGAACTGGAAGTCTAAACAACTGGAAAGTGATGTCACAGGAAACATCTAACACCAGGAATAGGTTGTATCCAAGTTAAGGACAGTTTAATAAACCACTATAGAATACACTGTAGTTTGGCAACTCAAGGAATACTTACTTTATTAATCTTTTTGCTGGATCTAAAAGATTTAATAATTTGTCAGCATAAACTTTCTTTGATGCAGTAAACAAGATCACTTCAAAAATCTTGGACACTTTTTCTAAGAACTCTCGAAAATGAGGCCTCGTCCGAACATAAACCTACAGAAAAAGAAATATTAAAAACAAGATGAACTGTGAGCTAATGCTCACTTATGATACCCCCGCATATATGTTCAATGTGAATAAAAACCAACTAAGTCGGCAAACAGGAAGTAGGAATCTGACGGGTCCAAAAATGCTTCCCACAATATGGTATACTTATATGAAGCTTGTGACCAAATATCAGATTCCTGTCAACAATAGTTGCTGAGAAAAATGCGGCGAAAAATGTGCATATATGTTAAATATGAATAAAAGCCAACTAAGTCGGCAAACAGGAAGTAGGAATCTGACGGGTCAAATAACGCTTCCCACGATCTGGGGTACCTATATGAAGCTTGGGACCAAATATCAGATTTCTGCCATCAATAATTGCTGAGAAAAATGTGACAAAAAATGAGCATATATGTTCAATGTGTATAAAAATCAACAAAGTCGGCAAACAGGAAGTAGGAATCTGATGGGTCCAAAAACGCTTCCCACGATATGGGGTACCTATATGAAGCTTGTGACCAAATATCAGATTCCTGTCATCAATAGTTGCTGAGAAAAATTCGACGAATAAAGGGGCATATATGTTAAATGTGTATAAAAGCTAACCAAGTTGGCAAACAGGAAGTAGGAATCTGACGGGTCAAAAAACGCTTCCCACGATCTGGGGTACCTATATGAAGCTTGTGCCCAAATATCAGATTTCTGCCATCAATAGTTGCTGAGAAAAATGCGACAAAAAATGAGCATATATGTTCAATGTGTATAAAAATCAACAAAGTCGGCAAACAGGAAGTAGGAATCTGATGGGTCCAAAAACACACGATATGGGGTACCTATATGAAGTTTGTGACCAAATATCAGATTTGTGTCATCAATAGTTGCTGAGAAAAATGTGACGAAAAATGTGCATATATGTTCAATGTGTATTAGAACCAACTATATCTGCTGAGAAAAATGCGACGAAAAATATCTTGGACGGACGGAAGGACAGAGGTAAAACAGTATACCCCCCTCCCCATCAGGGGAGCGGGGGTATAATTAACAATGTAGAATTAATAAATAGGTAGGTAACATTAGACAACTGAAATCAGGACACAGAATCAAGCTGGCGAATTGATATTTGAATTTTAATTTGCCTGAATTTTGCTAGTGCTTAAGATTATTACTACCAGAATTTTGCTAGTGCTTAAGATTATTACTACCAGAATTTTGCTAGTCCTTAAGATTATTACTACCAGAATTTTGCTAGTGCTTATGATTTTTACTACCAGAATTTTGCTAGTGCTTAAGATTATTACTACCAGAATTTTTCTAGTGCTTAAGATTATTACTACCAGAATTTTGCTAGTACTTAAGATTATTACTACCAGAATTTTGCTAGTGCTTAAGATTATTACTACCAGAATTTTGCTAGTGCTTAAGATTTATACTACCAGAATTTTGCTAGTGCTTATGATTTTTATTACCAGAATTTTGCTAGTGCTTATGATTTTTACTACCAGAATTTTGCTAGTTGTAAAGAATTATGTGTTTAAAATCGACTCTGAACAATGACAACTGTGTAAACAAACGTTTATTTTTTATATATCTATATATTGTCTCTAAATTGTACATTCTGTCAAACAAATTAAGAATTATTCAATGGACACAAATAACACTGCAATCTGTGAATGTGGCCAGGAATTGGGACTTTATGACTTAACTCAATTAAACACAACATCACTGTTTTAATTATTTCATTAACATAATAAAAATAATATACATTTTGTGCTAAATTTCGTTGTTGATAAGTTAGGTTTGTTTGCTAGTTGACTTTTATTCTTCAACTAGCAAAAGTTATTGTAGGGGTAAGATCAGGGTCTTTATTGTAATTTGCCAATGAAGTTTTTTTTATTGTCAAGTCATTTTCAACAATATTTTGATTCACATCATGGCAGTTAGCTTGTTTTATTGGTGAAGAAAATGGAGTAACCATAGAAACAGATATTACAGAAGTTACACGGTGTTGTATCAAGTACATGTGTCAGACATTGTTTTGAAATCCACAGTCTATGTCAAATTAGAACAGTAGTCAAATTTACATGTAATTCAATAGAAATGACTCCATTTTAGCAATTAACAGTAATTGTACCTGGTATGTAACTTGTTGAAATAAGACAGGAAAACTAAAGGCAGCATCATCTAGTTCTGTTAGACTACAGTGTACAAGTGTTTCATCCTGTAAAAACAAACCACTTTTAAATGATGGTGTAAAAAAGTCTTGTTTATTAAACCTGGCTAAAATGTTGTCATGTGCACCCAATCAATTTTAAAATTCCATACTGAACCTCCTTTTATTTTATTTTTTTTATCTTGAAATTAAATTTCTATTTCCATTATCTGATCATAAAAATTATGTTTGTTAGATGAGTGAGTCACGATTGTTGCTTACCACCAAGTGAGAATATTTTTTTAGAGATATGGAGAGAGTTCTTTCTGATGACTCCACTTTGTAATAATCCAACATTTAGTTGGATATTTTGCACTAGCTCACTGAAACAATAGTCTGTGTGTAGACATGTCATTTCACCAAGAAACATTATCATGATTCCTAACCATAGAATAACTCTTAATTTTAAAATTAACGTTATTACATTTTTCATGTATTTTGTTGTAAATATGTTAAGGAAAGTATAATTAATTTGATTGATTTTTTGTTTATTTCATAATCAAATATAATGTAATCTTCACAAAATGGCAATTGTTGACTTCCATCATTGAATTCTTACACCTGTATACTCTGTCAGTTAAGTTTTTTTATTAAGCTGATCTATCACCTGGCTAATAAATCATAGTATATGAAGCCTGATTAAAGAAACTTTGCATTTGTATTTACTTTTTTCTTCATGAAGACATACCGGCCGTGAAATCAATGAACATAAATACACTGCAAAAAAGTACCAATACAGTGTTTGAACTTTTATAATGTTTTAATGTACAAACCAAGTCAAGCACTAATGAAAATTCTGGAGAACTTCTAGTTTTTAATGGTAAGGCAGGCATCCTAGCTCTTAGTTCATCTGTTAAAGGTGGAAGATTCTTGATAAACAGATATCTGTCAAAATAATTAATTTTTGATAAACATATATGTCAAAACAAGATGAACTGTGAGCACTACTAGCTAGTGCTCACTTATGATACCCCCGCATATATGTTAAATGTGTATAAAAACCAACTAAGTCGGCAAACAGGAAGTAGGAATCTGACGGGTCCAAAAACACTTCCCACAATATGGCATATCTATATGAAGCTTGCGACCAAATATCAGATTCCTGTCATCAATAGTTGCTTAGAAAAATGAGACGAAAAATGTGCATATATGCTAAATGTGTATAAAAGCCAACCAAGTCGGCAAACAGGAAGTAGGAATCTGACGGGTCCAAAAACGCTTCCCACGATATGGGGTACCCATATGAAGCTTGTGCCCAAATATCAGATTTCTGCCATCAATAGTTGCTGAGAAAAATGAGCATATATGTTCAATGTGTAGCCTGACCCGTCTGAACTTCTGTCAGCCATGGCATGATTACAAGAGATTCAAATTAACTTTAAATAGTGGAAAGCGATGTGTATACCTCAAGAGTATAAAGTGGTATGACACGATGTGTTGACGAACTTGCTATCATTATTCTACACGAGTTATTTCCTTTTTATCACTTTCTCTATGTCAAATGATACCTTTCATGGTTGAGAAACTTTAGACACCGATTTTAGTGCACACTGACCAAGCCACTCAAAAGTCTGCCCAGTTTTCGTAATTTTACGCCACGCAATTAAAAAATAGGAGCATATTATTTTACCCTGCGTTTCTTTTTCCCTTCAGTATATATAGTTGGCTAGCTAACATAATCTGTAAGCCAGCCCTATGTTTAAGTTCAACTCACGGATCAAATGGTTGTGTCTCCCAATCACCCTCCTCGTAAGACTCTTCCTCTTCTTCTTCTTCTTCCTCCATGTGATGATGATATTCATACTCAACCTTATTATTGTTGTCCTCCTCGTAAGCTGCAAGATCGTCACTCTCACTCTCAAATGATGGCTCCTGGTTTTCTTTAGCTTAAAAACACAACAAGTCAACTTAATTTAGTGATCAGGCACTTTCTTTATCGCATGAAAATATTGACAATCTTACAATGTTATTTCGACCTATGGCAAAAACGTTGAAGTGTTTGAGACTTTGACAACATGCTTTTGGAACGATGGACACACTGTTGTTTAGTGGACATTTAGGGGCATTTGACACACTATCACATTTAATGTTATCCTTACAATAACTACTGCTATACGCAAAAACTTACCTTCAAGCGGCACAAAATGGCTTCCAATTATGACGTACATTCATCCCCCTGATTTAAGGAGCTGTGTTCCAGAAATTTCGCTCTTATGTTAAGAAGTCTTGTCGCCCTGTTATTACCAAGTGTGGTGAGCCCTGCGACACCTTCCTATATGATTTTAATATTTACCAAGTGTGGTGAGCCCTGTAACACCCTCCTATATGATTTACAGAGTGTAGTGAGCCCTGTGACACCCTCCTATATGATTTACAGAGTGTAGTGAGCCCTGTGACACCCTCCTATATGATGTTGTATACACTTACTAGATGATGCTGAATCAGAATCTTCTTCTTCATTGTAGGAAGGCATATCAGCACACTGACTAAAATCTAATGACTTTGTCACATGTAAGATCTTATGGTGCTCGTTATCGTCATCTGAAATATCACATGATCAATATACCATCAATTATCACATCTGAAATATCACATGATTAATATACCATCAATTATCACATGATCAATATACCATCAATTATCACATACAGTGCACATTCAATTTCAATGAAAAAATATATGCCAGAGTTTGCAAAATTTAGTCAGTCCTGTCAGACATGACCAGCAAAATTTGCCTATTTTGACAAATTTTGCTAAGGACTAACACAAGGTTGGTATTTTGCAATAGAAAATCAGTGAGGAGTGACATTTTGTTAACTAGAACCACCAAACTGCATATGCAATTTTGTGAACCCTGATATGCACATCAGTGGTTATGAGAACAAATGATGAAGTCTGGTTAATTCAGTCACTGTAGATATATTAGTTGTGGCTTAACAATACTATGACAACCAGACTGTTGACCTTCTACATGATAAACAGTTCTATAACTTGTAATATGGTGACCTGGATGGTGGATGCAGCTATCCTAGTTTTTATATAACTTACCTATATAATGATATACAGGAGAAAATAATGTTCCACTGTAACTTGTACGAGGTGGGCTGCCTGGTAGGTCCTGGTTTTCTTGCACAGGATTTAACACTTCTGCTTTTTTCTTTCCTGTATTCAAGATAAAAAAACACAAATTATACAAAGTTCCAATGTTAAATACCGGAAATGCAACGCTAGAAAAATTTGATATATTATAAGGGTGTAGACCTGGGGTATGGGAGATAACTATATTTTCAGTGTTATCTGAAATATATGATCATCTGTGCATTTGAAAATTCCACCTCAATTCCAAGCTTCTTGGTGATAAGATTGTTTACATTGGATTTGGCCAGTTAAAAACTAGAACTGTCTGCATAGCGGGACTAATACCCCTCGCTTCACTCTGACTGTGTCCAAGATTATTGAAAACTAAGTCTACATGGAAAATATATTATTTGTCAAATTATAATGTTTAACACATTCAACAAAAACGAAAAAGTCGTAGCATAAAAACTGTAAGAGGAGTTGCACGGACAAACCATGTACCCTTTCAGCCAAATTCACAAATAAAAAAAAATAACTAAGTTCAACAATCTATATTTTTTGGTAAAATTCATGAAAATCAAAATCCTTACAACATGCACATCTTTGATATGAGTACAAATGTTCTGCAATGTAAAAACTTCCTAACTTACAAA
>MJUT01059828.1:267709-280894 GCA_002080005.1 Gigantidas platifrons | reverse complement strand
TGACCCTGCTATAGTACTGTCCATGTTTATGTTGTCATTCATTCTTTGACCCTGCTATAGTACTGCCCATGTTTATGTTGTCATTCACTGAACCTGCTATGGTACTGTCCATGTTTATGTTGGCATTCATTTTTGTGGTAGTATATGGTCTTTTTGCATTGTTTGTTTATGTCTGTGTTGCCGTTGGAGAATGTCAAGAGGGGAGGGTTATAAATCCCGCCACGTTTATGTACCTGGATTACCAACGCCATATATGTTGTGGTCTGTTCAGTTTTCAACGATTTGAGATGAATGGTTGTTGTTTGCTTTTTCGATATTGATTAAATTGTTGACCATCATTGTTTAAACGTTTTCTTCGTTATTAATTTGAAGTCATCACTTTGGAAATTTTACGATTATCAAGTATTGAGGAATCCGTGTATGGAGTTTGCTGGGCTGTTGTTAATAAGGAAGCTACTGAACTAAGTGTCCATCACTTGGATAACTGTTACGGAATTGTGTGTCACAGATAACCACGGATATGCTTTGATTGTCGTAGTCACAATTTTGTCCACTTTCTAGCTTTCATAACTAGTATTTATCACCATTATACTTTTAACAAGACTAACAGGACGTGTGTCATGCACTAAAGTAATAATTTTTTTATTAGAATAACGAAAATTTGAAATATCTTTTAAACTGTAGATTTTAAAGTAGAAGTGTAAACGAGAGTGTAGAGTGTAGAGAATCAAGGGTGCTAATTTAATTTGGAAGTTTGCAGACCAGAAAGTGAACGTATTTGGCCCTGCTCATATAGAAAAATCGCATTTTAAAGGAGTTTTTGGGTGTATATTTTGACAAAGTTTGATGAAATACGGAGGGAATAAGTCTATAAAAGAGAATAGCCTGCGGTCGTGGGTTTAAATCCCTGAGAACAATAGACACTCGACGGTCACCCGAAAGATTCCATTGTTCTCCGTAGTGCCCGTCACCATCTCCTACACGCACTATTGAGTTCATAGATTATGACATTGTGTACTGTCATTTTTTTTTAGCTATTTTTTACCAAACCTTCAACTTAACATTGGTAAAAAAAATACCTAAAAACTGCAAAAATTCTTGATGAACCATTGATACTTGCCATTGTTTTACGTAACTATTCTACTAACCCAAGTTATATCTTTCAACTCAAACGTGAGCTAAAAGTTTGGAAATATATATTTAACCTATTCCTCTTCAAAATGCTTATCCAAAACAGGAATCCGAAGTTTCGACCTTTGTGTTTGTTTGTTTTGACTTTTCATGAATACGAGGCCCGTTTTGTGTTTGGTTTTCGGTTGGATTAGAAACTGTCCCTGTTTATCTTTTTTTGTTTTGTTTGTTTGTGTCAAGTTGTTTTGTGTATTATTTATGTGTTATAATCAATATAAGTTAAATAATTCATCTGACCCCAGATAGTTTCAACAGTTACAACTGTTCTTAAACCTGAATGAATTGGCAGACCCATGTTCCAAATATTTTCGGCATTGGCATTTATTCGATTTTTACATTTTTTCTCTGTCTATTATATTATATGATTATACTTCAACCCGTGTCGTCATCCGAGTCATTATCACAAAAATCAATGATAATAGGTTCTATGACACTTCTATCTATACAGTTTTCTTTGCAGTATTCTTTTTCAATATTGACCACATGTTCTTCTGCTTTTGTCCACACATCTTTTGTAATTTTTCCGAAAGCGGCGTACGTGAGTTCTTTAACATATTTTAATCGGAAGGTGGTATTGTTTTTAGCCACGAAACCTTTGACTTGCGCCCATATTAATTATATCGGGTTAAGTTCACAGTGTCGAACGGGGGTTCTTAATACTTCATGTCCGTGTAAATTAGCAATTTTATCTGTTTTATAAACTACTGGGGTCTTTTGTTTTTGTTTTATTTTTTCATATAATACTTTTTTGGTATCAGTAGCAGAAAAAGGAATGTTGTGTTGTGTAAGATAGTTTTGAAGAACAGCTTTTTTCTGACTAAAATTTGGGCACACCGTATCTTCTGTTTTTGTTTTAACATTGTGATAACTTGCATTATCTAACACAACCAAGCTAGGATTTTTCAGAACAGGCATCAATTGATTTTCAAACCACCCAAGAAAGACAACACTATTCATCTCCTGGTGATAGTCACCATCCTTTGATTTGGCCAGAAACACCAAATCGCAGCCGTCAATCAAATCCTCACTTCGCGTACCTGCATGCAAAACAATCAAACGTTTGCCTTTACCCGAGGGTATTTTTGGGGCATCAGACCCATCATTCGGAAGCCACATATAATCTGTGCAGTGATTTTGGTTAACCCATGTTTCATCAATGTACACGATATCATACCCTGCTTCCCTAAAAGACTTGATCTTTCTCAGATAATTACACCTATCATTGATAATAGACACTTGATCGTACAAAACTCTTCGATTAACACCTATTTTTTTATAGGTATATCCAAGATCAATGAGAGTTAGAGTAAGTTTAGACTTTGATATTTTAATAGAATCTTTTATTTCCTTATGTATTATTGAGACGGTCGGAGCAATTTTCCGTGAATATAAACAGTGGATTGTTCTTTTAATAGCACAATGATCAAAGTCGTCCAAAATTGTAGCTCTTTCTTTGGGTCTATTTGACTTACAAGGCCTCTTACCATTCATAATACGGTGCACTGAAGTGTAAGACACACCCAAAGCTTTAGATGTTCTTTTATATACCCTATCACATGAGACAATTGGCTTCTTTTTTTGCCTTTTCCTTACTAAAAAAGGCAAACAACTTTTTTACAAACTTTTGGGGTTCCGGAGATAAGTCAGACTTTTTACCCATTTTACAAAAAATGCAAAATATAACAATAATTTATGAGAGAAATGCTTGTCAGGTTCGTCTAAAGTACACGTGACTGAGAGAAAGATTTTACAGGTAAGATACCTGACGTACGGATGGCTCTTCTATAAAGTACATCTACTCCCACCCGAAAAATGACAACAAAATAGGACCAAAATACAAAATTTCATCTGAGTGCAGCCTCAGCCAAAACAATAAGAAGCATTACTGTAACATTTTTAGTTAGCACTCCTAATTCTAAATAAAACTCTCGTTTATTTTGCTGTTCAAAAATCTATAGTTTAAAAGATATTTGGATTTTTCGTTATTCTAATAAAAAAAGTATTAGTTTGGTGAAGCAGGATTGTTTTTCTTTCGGAACACATGAGCTCATATTCATTCATTAGTTTTCCGTGTTTTGTGGGTCATTATTTGTCTTTTTCTTTTGACCTTTGACCTACGTCTTCTCGTTACTCCTTTGGTATCTTTTGACCATTGTATTGTCTGTCTTTCTTTGACCTACGGCTTCTCGTTACTCCTTTGGTATCTTTTGACCATTGTATTGTCTGTCCTTTGACCTACGGCTTCTCGTTACTCCTTTGGTATCTTTTGACCATTGTATTGTCTGTCCTTTGACCTACGTCTTCTCGTTACTCCTTTGGTATCTTTTGACCATTGTATTGTCTGTCCTTTGACCTACGGCTTCTCGTTACTCCTTTGGTATCTTTTGACCATTGTATTGTCTGTCCTTTGACCTACGGCTTCTCGTTATTCCTTTGGTATCTTCAAACTTGTCTTAAATATGCTTGATTTATGATATAGTAATAAAGTTTTATATGATTTATTAGGAAATTTATCAATAATTACAGTAAAATATCTCTATCATTTTCTTTTTTTACATTTGATGAGGAAATGAACGTCATCTTCTGTTTTATGAGTGCATATCTAGTTTCATTGTTAAGTCTATTGCAGGATGTCATCAGTTTTTGGAATGTTTATTTTATATTCAAAATTAAAAAAACTAATGTCAGGTATTTTTCATACTTCTAATAAAACGTAGATATCAATTTAGAGGCACGACACGTTTTCTGAAATATCACCTGTGTTTGTTGGATATGCTTCACGTCCACCGTAACGATACTGTCGGGCAGGTAAAGCCAGGCCTGTTCACAAAAGATGGGATTCGAGTGGCAAACGGAAAAGCCTTCTTGCATTCACCGACTAAGTACTGTCATTTGAAATTATTAATTATTTTAACAATCAATCAGTTGTGGTATGTTTAATTTACCAAGGAAGCTTCGACGGCGTGGTCGCAATTTACGATAGTAACTGGTATATAAGGCATCTTAATAATATAGAAATCGATAAAAATAAAAAAAATAAAAATGCGTTATTTTGCGCCGACAATTTTCGGTCGGGGAGATTTGCCCCCGGAACTCCTTGAATGAGGGTCTCAATCGGCGGTCTCCAGACCCTGCCTTCCCTGTTCTAAACCCCTAGCTACGACCCTGGTTATGGTGTTTTTCTTAAAAGAATTTCCCCAGGGAATTCATTTAAAAAAAACCCCATCAAAATCGGATGAAAAATATACTTTACATGTATAAATAACCGAAACATCCAATTTTGCACCTTGAGGGCTGTTGTTTTGGGAACAGGAAGGTTTACAATACCCAAATCAATACCAACCTGTATTCTATACAAAGGCTCTTTGTATTCAAAATTAGATCTTAAGTTATCGCACGGAAACAATTCTGTCTACAGACAGACGAAAGTGCCATAACATAATATACCACTCCAAATTTTTTGCGGTGTATAAAAACTTATGTTCTTAAATGTGGTCTTGTGGTTTTTGTTGGTATTATGATAAACAATTAAATATTATCTCGGGTTGATATATTCTTGATATAACATTCTTGCCAAAGCACTAATTTGAACCAAACATTAAGTGACGTTAGTGGTGTAATAGCTAGCGTGCTCGTCTCGATAGATCGTGAGTTCGATTACCGATCGTGTCAAACCAAAGTATAATTGGTATTTGTTGCCTTTCCGCTAAGCACGCAGCAAGAGAAAGTAGCAAAGACTGATTGGCTCAGAATCAGGATGTTGTTTCTGAGGTGAGCGCCATGTCTATCCGCGGACTGGTGTTTCAGTGAGCTAGCAATAAAAAAATCCACCAAGGCGGACATCATTATCATCCATCGATATATATATATATATAACTATTCTTGCCATGATATAACTGAAAATTGTGCTCGCTTTGCGTTAGACAACAATCGCCCACTCAGTCTCTTATAGATTCTTATTCTTATTCTTATAGATCTGTATATACTAAGATGTGTCTCACGTTGTGTCATAGAGGAGTCAAGTGGCATAATGGTGCAGGATATTGTAACTCTTCCGGAGCTCCTGGTCACACTTTGTATTGTCCGCGCTTCGTTCTTTTGTTTCATTTCTGTGTTTGTATTGTCGTATATAAATATCTTCTCTTTAATCGATAGCTTTATACTTGGGAACTCTACATGTTCGTCTCAAAGAGTCTTCCGTAATTCTATTTAACACCGTCGGATTATTTGGTTCATTGAGATACAAATGTTAAATACATGTACCAATCAAAGAGAACGATTAAAAATATCACAATCAAAATAGACAACAAAACAAAAAGTGAGACCAAATGAAATGAAATAAATAAGACCGGACAACATGAATAATTCCCGAGATAACCAGAGGCACGTTTCTTTTTAACCAAATCTGCGGACAACATGAATAATTCCCGCGATAACCAGAGGCACGTTTCTTTTCAACCAAATCTGCGGACAACATACATAATTCCCGTGGTAACCAGAGGCACGTTTCTTTTTAACCAAATGTGCGGACAACATGGATAATTCCCGCGATAACTAGAGACACGTTTCTTTTTAACCAAATATGCGGAAAACACGAATAATTCCCGCGATAACCAGAGGCGTGTTTCTTTTTAGCCAAATGTGCGGACAACACGAATAATTCCCGCGATAACCAGAGGTACAGCACTATATGCCAAAAGTGAAGATAATTTCAAGATGGCTGCTAACTTCAAATGAACTACACCTGGGATTTCAAATCTTTGTAACAATATAAATAAAAAATAAATTAATTTACCTAGAGCTTTGTTGTACATCCCTTAGCTTTAATTACATGTTTCAGACGCTTGGGAATTGATTTGTAAAGGTCATAGATACAATCAATGGGTATTTCAGTCCATATGTTGCGAATAGCAGTTTCCAACCACTGACGCGAGTTGATGTTTTGAACCTGTTTTTGTAGTTCATATTTGATTTTGTGGCAGACATTCTCTATAATGAAGATCGGGACTCTGGACTGGCAATTCTATGCCATGTAAATTAGTTTCTTCCATATAGTTCTTCACTACGAGTGCCCTATGTACGGGGGCATATAACGGGCCAAGCAAAGTTATTCAATATAATTTGGACATTAATATTACCGTCAACAACTGTCCACACATATACATAGATCATCAAAGAAGAGTTTGAATATACCACAGGGGTAATCATAATCCATATATCAAAGGAGAACAGACGACACAATGGCCAAAAGAAAAAGTGCAAAAGGACAAACAACGATCTATAAAAGATACTTATAAAACGTACACGAAGACCACGACCTGGATTCCAGCATGGTGGGGTCCATTCTCCGCCGGGTCGTCGCCAAATAACTGCGCGATTGTCTATTCCCAATTCTACCTTCCATTCATCACTATAAATAACATTTTTTTCTTTAGGCCAAAGTGAAAACAAAACTGCCTCAAAGCGAAAAAAAAAGGTCATTTTAATTACGATTTTCTTGCCGTTTTGTGTTTCAATTGATTCCCGCTTGTTGATATTAAAAAGATTGCATAAAAATGGGGAATGTAAAGAAACAACAGTGTGATGAAAAACCAACGGACATGTCAAAACATAACATGATCACATTGCCCGTGAAGGGTATGACGAGCATCTATAAAAGTAGATATTATACCCTCCCCCCCCCAAAAAAAAATAAAATCTGATAGAAAATGGAATAAGAGGTGCAAAATGGCAATATAATCAAGATTCTCCGAAAGTTTTCATGGACCAGTTAAATAGTTTAGAATGAGTTGGGAGTGCAAATTTGGTAACGGATGGACGGACGTACAGACTAAACCCATCACTTTATACTGACCGTTTTTAAAAAAGCCAACGGACTGACGTATGGGTTCAAATAAATTAGCCAACTATTTTCCCATAGGTTCTAAAAAACTTTCGCCTTGTTTCATTTCGTTTCAATTTCGTTCCGTTTCGTTTCAATTTCGTTTCGTTTCGTCTCGTTTCGTTTCGCCAAGTCCCGTTTCGTTTCGCCAGGTTCCGTTTCGTTTCGCCAGGTTCCGTTTCGTTTCGTTTCGTTACGTTTCGTTTCTGTTTCGTTTCTTGTTTTAGAGGGACCCGTATATTAATCGAAATATGTTTTATCCATGCAATACAAAAATTACTAAAACAGGAGATAACTTATTCTGTAATGATTAAAGTTGAAAAGAATTATGTGCCTTAACTACATGTAAACTAATAGTGATAATAATATACAAGAATAATAGTGTCAATCAACAATTTTATTAAAATAATTACATTTACATGTAGATGGGAGATAACTCTAGGAAAAAGATATATAATTTTTTATACTTGATATGCAAGACAGAAATTGCCTGAAAATCTTATTTTTTAATGTTGGGTAAATTATGTATTGTTTTATATTTTATAGGGATATGTCTTACGGATTTACTAGAAAAAATCATTATTTACATTTTGCAGTTTATTCCTGAGACTGAATTGTTGTTCAGTGAGAGAAAGGTTAATCAGAGGTTATGCGAGATAATTGACAATAGTAATGTTATTGTTGATGTTATATTTTGGATGAAGAAATGTTGACAGCAATAACAAAACATACAAGGAATATCAAGAGTTTACAAATAGCTTTTCAAGAAATTGCAATGGAGAATTTTAAATTTAATAACTTGCTGTCAAGTTTGGCTTATGCTGAATTGTTAACAACACTAGACTCTTCAGAATGTCCAGTTTCAGATATATCTTTTGTGCCATATTTTACATCATTGGTTTGTCTCAATTTGACCTCTACAAATATAGATGATAGTCAGCTGAAATACATATTATGTATTCCAAAAACTGACTTACCTGTATCTTTCATTTAATAATATATCAATTTATGCAGCTTTAGATACATTAACAATATTGGGCATAAAATATCTAGATATTTATGGCATTCTGTGCACATATAAACAGTTTGTGAAAGCCATACTATTTTGTCCAACTGTATGTGACATACATGTAACATTTCAAACTGTGGAAGACAAGGCAAATGCCATTCATTTCATAAGAACAAATATGGCAGATATATATATATACATATATAAATATACAACGTCTGAAAAACCAGTCAACGATCAGTCTTACGGGGTGTTGGATCGTTACGGTATAACGATACTATACATGTAAAAAAAAACAACGTCTAAAATGGTTTGTAAAACAACACCAAGTAAACAAAACAAAGTGATAAAGAATTAAACACTAAAGCTGTTGAATGACAAAATTTTCGTCCCACCGAGGGACTTTATCAATGTCTATTTACTTTGTTGAATGACAAAATTTTCAACAAAGTGTTTAATTCTTATATAGATAGATAGATATGGGTCACATATTAATATTAGGGTTTTTTTTAATTTTTTTTTATATAAAATATAAAATTATAATATACAACAATTGATTGATTTGATTTGATTTTTGGTGTTTAATGCCACTTTCAACAATATTTCAGCTATATCATGGTGACCAGTTTTAGTGGTGGAGGAAGCCGGAGTACCCTGAGAGAACCACCGACCATGGGCAATTGCAAGCAACTGGTAAACTTTATCACTGGCGGTTGCGAGTCGAATTCACCCTTTTTGTAATTTACAAAGCCGGGCGCGAACCCACGCCGTATTGGTGATAGGCTTGTATGAGTTATTAGATCCAGCGATCTAACTCATTGAGCCACCCGGGCCCCAATTATTACATTAAAATAAAAAGTGGAAGTGAAACCAAGTCAACAATTGAATTCAGAAACAAACATGGTTACTTATATAAATGTGATATTGAAGATATTTTTCTTCCGAAATAAAATTAATTCAAATTCAAATCCAGCATGTATTGCCATATAAATCAATAGTGATTTAAGACAAAACATGTATTCAATGTTAGTTAGAAAAACACAACAAAGAAATAAGATTAATATATATTTAACAAGTTCAGAGATCTTCAACTCTAATAGGTGTAATCTTTAAAGCTGTATATTTGCACCTAATATGACAGATTATGAACGATAATCTAATAATCGTTACAGATTAAACCAGCTACACAATGATCTTAATAACACTATAAATCTGTCGACCAACGGCACCATTTAATTCCCAGTCAAATGTTGGATCTCTACAAAATGTTCAAAATATGAAGGATGTGACTGGGAAGTTACGTGATAAATAATCTGAGAGTTGGCTTGTATATTCATTGGACAGTTGTATAAGTAAATTATTTATAGAAATATGATACAGTATTGACCAGGTAAGTTTACCTGTTGACATACGAATGTCTTCCAACCAAAAATCTAAAAATGTCAAAATCCTTGTACATTCTCGTAAGTCTGATTCAATGTGATTGATCAGTAACATATAAATAATGGTTCTGTAGATTGAGACACACTTTGAAGATCGTTGGAATATAAAGTTCTATTTTGTAGGAATTTCGCACAACAACACGATACTCTTAACACCTCTGACAAACCTCAAAGAATAATAGAAGCCGATAACAAAATAGGTCCTCACTTAAAAACAAGAACAACAACGTGATCCTCTAACACCTCAAAGAACAATAGAAGCCGATGACAAAATAGGTCCTCACTTAAAACAAGAACAACAACGTGATCCTCTAACACCTCTGATAAACCTCAAAGAACTACTGAAGCCGATGACAAAATAGGTCCTCACTTAAAACAAGAACAACAACGTGATCCTCTAACACCTCTGATAAACCTCAAAGAACAACTGAAGCCGATGACAAAATAGGTCCTCACTTAAAACAGCAACAATAATATCGCGGAGTTAAAACGGTTATATGATATCTACATATATTGTTTGTTTGTTTGTTTAATGGTGTTTAACGCCACTTTCAACAATATTTCAGTTATATCGTGGTGGTTAGTATTATTGATGGAGGAAACCGGAGGACCCGGAGAAAACCCCCGACCTCTCGTAAGTCGCTGACAAACTTTATCACATAACGCTGTACACCTCTCCCTGATCGAGATTCAAGCTCACAACATCAGTGGCCATAGGCACTGATTGCATAGGTAGTTGTAAATCCAACTACCATACGATCACGGCCACGACAGCTCCCTATCTAGATACGATAACGTAACCCTCATTCCGCTTGTGCTCCATTTAGGGTTACGAATCGATCCCATTCAACGTATGGGAGCAGCGCACGGAGTGATTCACACCGAGTAGTTTTTTGTTCTAATTCCGTTGTAAGTGGTTGGAAAAATTAACGGGGGTGAAAGATAAATATATTTAGGTAAACCTTGAGGTGTTAAGTAAACGCTGCATCAATCCATGGTAGACTTATATCCATCTGAAAATTTGAATGCATGAAATCTTCTTTCTGTCCGACATTTTGCTTACAAGTTGCTATTTCATGCCTCGTTTTGGAGATATCCTTATTTAGATGTCGGTTGTAAACATCGTAGTAAAAATTTTCCATATTTGGCATTCAGATCCACATATATGGATAGGCTCCGCCCATTACAAGTAACGCAAGAGTCTACGTAAGGTGTTATGGCGGACAAGTAACAATTTTCAAATACGAAACCGGTCTTGAAGATAGAAACAGGTATTGTAACACTTATTTCATACCACCATTACTTAGAAATTGTTGGGAATAATAAGTTATGACCAGATATGCAAAAAGTTGAAATATTCCCGGAACGAAATTTTTAATTTGCTCCCATACGTTGAATGAGACCGATTCGTAACCCTAAATGGAGCACAAGCGGAATGAGGGTTACGTTATCGTATCTACTCCCTATCTACATATGAAATTAAACAAGCAATAAATAAACTTTATACAGACTCGTTTCAAGTAACACACCATGTCATAGAAATAACAAAACAAACATCCCTACATTGATCGTAAAGACTTTAATTAACTCTCCTTCCAATCGTTAGACTATGAGAGTACATGTGACTGTCAAATGTAGGACATCATTAAAAACACTCTTCCTTTACTTTAATTTGTATCGAAGTGTAACGTTTAATAATCTTTCATGTTCATTCACATCCATATCATTTCTTACTAACTGATGAATGTTATTCCATAAATGCGCCGTGTACACTTAATTAGATGTCATCACTTCGAAAGTTTAACGGTCGCCATGGTGACTTGGTTGACCGTTAAGGAATATCTGTGTCACAAAAGACCACGGATATGTTCCATTTGTCGTAAACACTTCCCGGTCCTGTCCTCATCCATGACGTATTACCAGCTAGTGGAGCAGGAACTACTTACCCATTCCGGAGCTCCTGAGTTCACCCTGGTTATAAGTGGGGTTCGTGTTACTCTATCTTTATTTTTATGTGCATATTTTGTGGATCGTTGTTTGTCCTTTTGTACTTTTTCCTTTGGCCATTGTGTTGTCTGTCCTTCGATATACGGATTCTGACTACCCCTGTAGTATCTTCTAACTCGTCTTACCAGTGTCTTTCTATTGCCCCTTAGGTTTTCTCCAACTTCTATTTTAATACACTCATATCACTAATTGAAAAGTACGTGCCTGTGATTGCTTGGAAGGGTTGGGTATTCAGTTTTTTGGGTATTCCACATGTACATATCACCACTAATGTTGTGAGTTTGAGTGCTTTTTCTTACACAGAGAATAAAGTAGTTCTCAATTTTCACGGGAAAATATGTTTTTTTGTCTTACACAGCGGGGTGTAAGATAAGCTACACGCCCTGTTATCCGCCAAAAGTAATCGTCGCTTCAAGATTTTTCAGTGTTATTTACAACTCGGCAGGCTTGTGATCCTTTGTTAATATTGTTTGTATATGTAATTAAAATAAAATATGCTTTACAAAATATAATGGTAACCAAAGTCTAATTTATCTTTTAAAACTTTTAATGCTGTGTCAATTGTTTACGAACATGTTTACGTATGATTTTCATGATAGCTGGCACTTATTGATTTCCTGTTCACTTAATCAATCAGCTGACCGAGTTATTGACGTCACAGTGAAATAACATACATTTCTAATAACAGTGTTTGTGTTGATTTGTTCGTTTAAAAACACACGTTTTCCTTACTGTTTTCATATTTATTGTGATATGAAAGTCAAATCTTAAATATTATTATAATTTGAAGCGTTCGTGATTTGGTGTTTCTTTCACATGGCGTATTATTTCATTGATGGTTGTGATGAGGTCGTCTTCGAATATACACACTACACAGTACATGTAAATAAACACAAGTCAAATGTAGGTCAGGGAAATGTCAGTGAGAATAAAATTATATGGATTTACCTAGTAAAATTGTTCTATAAAAAGGTGACATGCTTGTTCATTGCCAAATATATTCATTTCATGATATGTGACTGAATAACACACACCCTAACAGAATTTCACCGCAAAGATAAAAAAACAAATTTGGGGGGTGGGGGTGTGGGAGGGGTGTCTGTGTTAGAAAAATAATCAAACACCGATGACAGGTGTTAGATTCTATTAATCTCAAACATCTCTAAATTGTTTGACTTTCCAAGCTTTAAATTTTGTCCATTGTGTTGTCTGTTCTTCTTCTATTCTCGATATACGGATTCTGATTACCTCCCTTTGGTATCTTCAAACTCTTCTAGATATCTACGTTTTTATCACTATCACTGGGTCCCTGCTGGTGTACTATTTATCCCCGGGGGTAACATCCATCCAGACTGGGTCCCTGCTGGTGTACTATTTATCCCCGGGGGTAACATCAATCCAGACTGGGTCCCTGCTGGTGTACTATTTATCCCCGGGGGTAACATCCATCCAGACTTGGTCCCTGCTGGTGTACTATTTATCCCCGGGGGTAATATCCATCCAGACTGGGTCCCTGCTGGTGTACTATTTATCCCCGGGGGTAACATCCATCCAGACTGGGTCCCTGCTGGTGTACTATTTATCCCCGGGGGTAACATCCATCCAGACTGGGTCCCTGCTGGTGTACTATTTATCCCCGGGGGTAACATCCATCC
>MJUT01059828.1:246612-265056 GCA_002080005.1 Gigantidas platifrons | reverse complement strand
AATAACACAACACTACTAGTATGATATAGATCACGTAATAAAAACAAATACATGTGTATAATACAAATAACACAACACTACTAGTATGATATAGATCACGTAATAAAAACAAATACATGTGTATAATACAAATAACACAACACTACTAGTATGATATAGATCACGTAATAAAAACAAATACATGTGTATAATACAAATAATTGTTTTAATCACTATTGATATTATTTTAAACAAAGGAATATAAATCATAGTAATTTTAAAAATAAAATGTTCGCTGGATTAAAAAATATGCATAGATCCCTATTGTAATACAATCGTCTTATAGGTCATGTCCATTTACCATCAGCTCGTATTGAGGAGGTTTATACTCCTTTGTGATATAATGTAGCCAACCTGAAGCTGATTGGTCCTGTAAAATGCCACATCTAATTGGGTATTCTTCTGTTCAATATCTTAGTTTACAATAATTGTAAATCTTTATAAGAATAGGTCTGTAAAGAAATCACGTTCTGGCATACATGCACTTAAAAACTTCCATCATTCACAATATGATCAATGTTTATGAAGATTTTATGAATCATGGACGTTTTAAGTGTATTAAGTGTATATGACTATTTATACTCTTAAACACTTCCTGGTCCTTTCCTCGTTCATGACTTATCACCGGGTTTGTAACTAGATTAACACGACGGGATTTACACTAGTGGAGCAGGAACTGTTTACCCTTCCGGAGCACATGAGTTCACCCTCGGTTTTTAGTGGGGTTCGTGTTACTCGATCTTTAGTTTTATATGTATGTGTTGTTGATTGTTGTTTGTCCTTTTGTATTTGTTCTTTTGGCCATTGTGCTGTCTGTTCTTTTTCTTTTGGCCATTGTTTTGTCTGTTCTTCTTCGATATACGGATTCTGATTACCCCTTTGATATCTTCAAACTCTTCTTATCATTGCTAAAAAACTGATGACCGAAACTTAGAATATTGAACATTGATGGTATTTTTTGTTATTCGTTTTATTATATTATTTTCTTTATTTGGATAAATAATTGAACAATAAATAATAGTAAGTATATTTGTATGACCTCTTTTATCATGTGATATCATCTTCACTGTAGTGTGTATTGTTTTGCTTTCAGTTGCAAGTTATTCAATGGCGGCAAGTAGAAGAGCATCCCTCAAGAAGCAGGGTGAGTTCGTCTTCTTGATTTCAGTGCCTAGTTATTCAAGAGTTTCTCCCAAGAAACAGGATGTGGTTTCGCCTTCTTCGATCGTTGTTCTTTTCGTTTTGATGTGTTTTTGTCTTGTAGATGCTGTAAATATTCTCTGATTTATGTTAATGTAGCTTCCATTTTTGTGTATATTAAAAGATGAATGTCAAGTCGACATATTCAGTATACACGTGTAGCCTATGAAGAATTTGTAAATGCATTCGTTATATATATATATATATGATTTTCCAACTTCCGATTTTATTTTGTTTGATTGTTTTGTTGGTTTGATGATATTATACTCCACTTCAAACAATATTTTAGTTATATCATGGTGGTCAATTTCATTGATGGAGGAAACCGGAGTACTCGGAGAAAACCACCGACCTGTTGTAAGTCGCTGACAAACTTTATCAAATAATGTTGTACACCTCGCACTGATCGAGATTCGAACTCACAACATTAGTAATGATAGGCACTGATTACATAGGTAGTTGTAAATCCAACTACCATACGATCACGGCCACGACGACCTCTTTTATTTTATAAATGGAAATATAGATTAGTACTGGAATATTCTAGTTATTTGCTTTAATAATAATATTGTCATTAGTTACACTGTAGTAATCGTCAGTAGTTACACTGTAATAATCGTCATTAGTTACACTGTAATAATCGTCATTAGTTACACTGTAATAATCGTCATTAGTAATCGTCATTAGTTACACTGTAATAATCGTCATTAGTTACACTGCTGTAATAATCGTCATTAGTTACACTGTAATAATCGTCATTAGTTACACTGTAATAATCGTCATTAGTTACACTGCTGTAATAATCGTCATTAGTTACACTCAAAGCCAAAAGATTGGAAAGACAAATAACATAAAAGTTTCTATATTTATATTATATATATGTATAACTTCATAAGAAGCTTTTGCTTATGAAGCTGGTTGTGACAAGCATTTGAATAAAATGATATTATATTGTTGTTAAAAAAGAAATGGTAAACACAGCATGCTGACTGAAAAAGGAAGACATCTAACAATATATAGAGAAGAATGTTCACAAATGTACAAAGTAATAGATGATGAAAATCAACTCAAACTGAGAGAAAATTTCATCTCTTAATTGAGATTTTGTATTATATTTTGTTCTATGACAAATCATACATATTGTTAAAGCCATGAACATCAATATAAGTAGAAGAAACTATTGCTCCTTCATAAAGTAATCATTAGAATTAAGGACAGAGAACTCTTGACTGTTTCATGCCTGTAATACATTTATACAATGAATAGCATATTTAATATATACACATTCACATGCAATGCTACTATCATTTTTTTGTCACATATTGTAAGCAAGGGGTGGCATGTGCACCCATGCTCCCCTGCTCATACTTTCCTGAACTTATACTAGTTTCAAGACAATTAATATTCGAGTTGAGTTGAGTTAAGCGATATTCATTGTCACGTTGTCTATTTTAGAGATGGGGACTATCATATACGTGTGGAATTCCACCAAACACAAGTTTGGTCATGCTTCAATGATGCTTAGTGATGGAACCTACATAAGTTGGTGGCCACGGAAAGAAGCACACAGCTTATATACAGAAGTAACAGTTAACAGTAGTGATAAACAGCCAGTAAAAAGGACTGTCGTCATAAACCCCTCAAAAAACATGAAAATGGACTCATTACCATCTATATGTGTAAGTACTACACAAAAAATGATACATACTGAATATTACATGTCAAAATCTGTATCACATGCCGTACATCAACCCGAGAACCCTATATCACCCAAAGGGCCACCGGCCCGAGGGGTGATATAGGTCGAGGGTTCATACGGCATGTGATACAGATTTTGACATGTAATGTTCATTATATCATATATTTCAACCATGCCTTTGATAATACATGTATTTTATGAAAATTCTGATTTTTTTTTGAAAATTTTGAAATTTTTTGAATTTTGATTTTTTTTTTTGATTTTTGAAATTTTATGAAAATTTTGAATTTTTTTTGAAAATTAGAAATTTTTTTAATTTAAACATTTTTTAAAATTAAAATTTTTTTTTTAAAAATGTTGAAATTTTATGAAATTTTGAAATTTTTTGCGTATACGATTAGGGTATACGATATATGTTATGCGATATAGGGTATAAACGATATAGGCTTGGGATAAATATAGTATAACTAATCGTAGATTTTGAATATCAAAATAAGACCACGAGAGAGCGAAGTACGCATAAGGATTTAAACGAGTGGGCGGAACTTGTTCCGTCCACGAGTTTAATCCTTAATGCGTATTCGGTCACGAGTGGTCTTATTTTGATATTCAAAATCTATGATTAGTTATACTGTTTATTATATAGACTTCCAAAATTTCTTTTATATTATTTTATTTTATTTGTATATTTCATTCCACGCATATGAATCTACGAGTAATGATAGTGTGTAATCAATATGGCCGCACATTCAAACAAGTCAAGTGTTGTCGCTTCGATGAAAAAAATTGAAAATTTAAATGAAGGACGAGTTTCTGAATTTTATTTGAATATGGGCGGATTTGTAAAGTTGTGGAAAAATTCATTGCAATTGTGACTAATGTCAGTCCGATTTATCTGAGGAACCAGGCACGATGTGTTATTATTGTCCGAGTCGTGTGTATTTCATGTGTAACAGAATTCGAACTAAGGAATGAATCAATGTCCTCAAATGAAACGTTCTGAAATCTACTCGACTGGGCTTTAGTTTGATATACATTTTCATTTGCATTGCCATTGGAATTTGGAACATTTGTTTGGACATCTAGAATATCAAATTCTGGCATTTCCACATTTTCCAAGTCAAAATCATTTTCTTCTAAAAATTTGGAGACTACAGCTGCCGTATATGCGTCAAAATGATCAGACATTTTTTATTTTTTTATTTTAAGATTGCTTGGGGTGGTGAAAGGAATTAGGAAACTGACAATCTACAATGGGTCAATGCACTTTTAAAACATTGCCGTTGTTTGTTTATATTTAAATCTGTTGTGTTATGCTAGTGAAATGATTCGATTTAGAATAAGCAAGTGTTTGATTTTAATGTATCAATAAAATGATTCAATTAAAATAATTTATAAAAGTACTAAAACTTTTTCATTTGTTTAATTGTTTCAGTTTACAATCATGTGTGTATTCACCATAACACAACAAGGGACGTAACCACTACACTTAAAGTTGTCTAAAAGTAGTTCTGGCGGGGAAAAACTGATATTTCACATGTGAAATATCGGAATTTATTTCACGGATAAATCTCCATAATTCACACCTATCTATATAATAATCATTGATAATGCATATACAAAGCACCTGTATTTTAATCTAAATATATGATATATATACATAGAATGCTCCAACTGTCTTCTAATGTTCATGGTGTTTTTGTTCTGTGTTTTTACACTAAGCTTAGTAGTCACATCAGTATGTTCAACCGCATTGGTGGTGTCATGGTTAGCGTGCTCTCCTCCAGTGTGATCGTGGATTCGAGCACCGGTCGGGTCAAACCAAAGACTATGAAATTGGTATTTGATGATTATCCGCTAAGCACGAAACACTAAGGAAAAGACTGGATTGTTTGACTCGGAATCAGAAGAATATGACAGGGTGTAGCGACATGTCTACCTGTGGACTGGTGTTTCAGTGAGAGAGCAATATAAAAATAAAACTCTGCGTGTTGATCTAGTACAAAAGGCACACATCATCATCATCATCATCAAAATATAACTTGTTCTCTCCATCATCAAAAAGTGCTCATGAACTATAATCTCTCACTCACTCACTCACTCACTCACTCAATATGTCCAGTATTATTAGTTATGTCTTTATGTTTGGTTAATATATATACAATACTTGTGTACTGTCGAAGCATATAGGTAATAATGTGTATGAGGCTTAGAAACGGGGGAAAAGGCGATTTATCCTGCAATTTTAAATCGTAAATAAACGTTTACTGGACGATGATAAAAGTATTTGAAATAATTTTGTGTATGTATTTGAAAACAATATCCCCCGATGTGCCCAGAGTGGGCGGAGCTTACATTTGTATGTTCTATTTATAACTAACCAATATCAAAAAAAATATTGGGCAGGCTATATTGGTCGGTAAATGCTGTCATTGCAGGATAAATTAATATGCTATGATGCATAGAAAAAAGCTGTATTTACATTGGACACCCAGTCGGGTTCATCAGTCTATGAATACGACTGGAACCGTAGATATACAAATGTAGCGTGATTTACTTCATTAAACAGGTCATTGGCTTGCAGTTCTAGCATTGGTTTTGTATCCTATTACGACTTCCCATGTCATTTCCTTATGCTGGTCAGTAAAATAATAAACATGTTCCTCTCAGAATGCACGCACAACAAATCTGAAATGTCGTCACTATAATGTGACGTAAATGAAAATGTTTGAATTTTAAGAATTAAAAGCCTCAACAGACGACTCGGGCGATGTTAATCTGAAGATGGGATGTGACATTATAAACCTAGTCTTGCACTTGAAAAACATATAACACCCGATTCATTTATCATTATATGTAGTGTCAGGACCTGTGTTCAATGTTCATCGTTATTATGTTATTATTTTGAAGTTGTCTATGAAAATCCTTTACGGAACCTGCCGAATATAAACGAACTGTTCACGTAACGGATGAAATGAAAACATTTGTGATAACTTTAAATCATTATTCGAAATAGAAAAAAACATAATGCAAGAATTAATTATCACATACTGAGATTTAATTCTTGGGTTTGAATAGCCACGATAAAATGATGGAACTGACAATAATGTGCTGTCATTACATTGTTTTGCAATTAAACAAACACTTGAGTTTCTTTTGGAAATTGACTTCAAAGTTAGAGATATAAACATTATGTTCAACGTGTCAGAAAGTACAATTGATAGAACTATGAGGGAGGGTACCTTAGATGACAGAAAGTACAGTAGATAGAACTATGAGGGTGGGTACCTTAGATGACAGAAAGTACAGTAGATAGAACTATGAGGGAGGGTACCTTAGATGATTCTTGAAGTTATCTGAGGGAAGATTTCGATTACTTCAGTCTGATCACTATCTTCTAAAAAGTTTCAGGTTCAGAATACCAGCTTGTATTGTTGATTCAGGCTAACTTGGCTGGGCGTGGCTATCGGTCGTAGTTCAATTGGAACCTTCATTTTTAATTTAGGGTGGACAGGTAAAATAGTTTACATCTGAATTCACTGATCCATTTAATTAGAGTCAATTGACAATTATTATACCTTTTATATTCTATACTATGCAAACAACAATGATATGAATAGCCGATTGTTGTTATTTGTACGAGAACCTGGTGTTACATATAAATAGTAGATTCGTCCACGGTCATAGTTTGAAGTTCAAACAGGCCGGCCAGGTTACTTTGTAACATCAATACAACTAGCGAAACAAAGTTTTATGATACTAAAGGGGTAATAAAAAGCTGTAAATAGAAGAATGACAGACAACACAATGGTCAAAAGAAAAAGGATAAACGGACAAACAAATCTACACCGACAACTAGAGATCGAGTAACACGAACCCCACTAAAAACCGGGGATAAACTCAGGTGCTCCGGAAGGGTAAACAGTTCCTGCTCCTCTAGTGGCACCCGTATTGCTACTCATGTTACAAACCCGGTGATCAGTCATGAATGAGGTAAGGATCGGATTATGATTACGACAAACGGAACACATCCGTGGTCATTAGTGACACCAAGTCATTGTGGTGACCGTAACAATTGAACAATAATTTAATTTAGAGATATTACACGTGAATGACTAGCACGACTATTCCGCTCCACCATCCCTCATAATCCGCCCAAATTGCAAGTTATTTTTGTGCTGTGTATATCGGTCAAAAGCTCACTAGAGCTTGTGTGGTATTTGTTGTTTTACCAGCCACGCTGGCATTAAATTAAACTGGTCTTATCTTATCTTATCTTATAATTGTATATTATATTTCAGTTTTTTAAAGTAAAGGCAATACTTGGTGAATCTTATTCTGATGACGTCACTACAATGGGAATGAAAGCTGATCACGTGTTGATGTTGACTAAGGGACTTCTTGATGAGTCGCGCATCAGACACTTTTGGAGGAAGTCCAGAGAAGGACATCCATATATACTGGGCACTAATAATTGTGCTGATATGATCTTTAGAGCACTAAGAATTGGTGGTGCGACAGCGTATGTTCCAGACCCGGGCTTTACATATGTCTGGACCCCACGTAGACTTTATAATTACGTAGAACGATTGTCATTTTTGGCAATGGTTTTGAATGCTAATTCTCGACTTGGGGAATATTTTGAAATGCATGACATGCCACGTCATAAAAGAAAACCTTTGAGACAAGCATATCTTTGAATGTTATGATATCAACTTCATGTTCACAGCTTGTCTAATAAAGTGGACATTAGATACGAGTTGTTTCAAAGATCCATTATCTTTAATACACAGCATCTGTTCAATTGTGAGTAACAATTCACTACCTACAGATCTCACGTAACTCAATCTATTGAAAATGAAATATTTGTTGGATCTTTTGTTAGCTATAGACTTACATCGAAATAATCCCACATTAGGCATATCAGTGGTTATATTATCAACCAACCAATCAACGACACACACCCCTACCAAATACTGGAGTTTTTAAATCCGAGCTCACACCGAGAACTGTTTTTTGTTGTTTGATTGTCGATATATTAAACTGTCCTGCATATAATTGGAAACCAAAATTTAATGAAAGGTTACTTGACATAAACTAATTAGAGATATTGTTAGATGTTAGACATCTACCTACACGTAGTATGTGTCACATGACATGTCTCCAACCCTGCATTTGTTTACTTTATCGTTAGTGTGTCACATGACATGTCTCCAACCCTGCATTTGTTTACTTTATCGGTAGTGTGTCACATGACATGTCTACTAACTTCTGTATTTGTTTACTTTATCGGTAGTGTGTCACATGACATGTCTACTAACTTCTGTATTTGTTTACTTTATCGTTTGTCTTTTTAAGGTTAGCCAGAGATGGTAGTTGTTTTGTCAACCTTCCCTTTATAAATATTTCTAGGTCAGTAAGACTTTGTATGCGACGTTTATCGCGGTAAATGGTCCGGTATAACACGTTTCATTTACCAATCTTTGACACACACACACACACACACACACACACACACACACTTATCATTCCCGAGCGAACATATTTATAGTAATGAAATCCAAGATGAATTAAATTGATATTTGTTAAAAGAAATAAATTTGTTGTTCTATGGTTAGGGATCGACCATTTAACTTGAAAAGGGGGGGGGGAGGTTATGGTTTTTTTTTCTAAAAAAATATTCTGATTCCCAATGTTGCTGAAAAAAATATTCTGATTTTGGTGGAGGAAAAATAAAATAATTTGCTTCAGAGTTTTTGTCGTATAACCTAATATTAAATTCTGGAAAAAATTTCGCGCTTAGCGCGACAAAAAAAAATAATTCTAACTCTCGTGTAGTCCGAAAAAAAAATTCTGAACGAAAAAAATAACATAACCTCCCCTGCAAGTTAAATGGTCGGTCCCTTATATCTATCGAATAAAAGGTAGAATTTTGTAAATATAATAATCTTTATTGCATATAAAATCTTTTTGGGTATAGCAATACAAACATAAACTAACATTAAACAGACAATGCATATATACATGTATAAACAAATACAACTACCACCGTTTGATAAAAACAATATTATGTTTTATATGTTCTGACCATCGTGAACCTCATATTCGTGCTTCTAATGATCGCTTTATAAAGTTACGAACACTGGGAACAATTTCTTTATCAGGATTAAGAATAATATTTAACTTTTCAAGGGAATCTAGTTGATTAAAGTGAGGATATTTTGTTTTTATAAAATCAATAAATTCATGTTTAATATTGTCAGTAACTTTACAATCAAAGAAAAAGTGGAATTCGTCATCTAATGTTTTACAAAATTTATAATGTCTTTGATTTCGTGGAATATTTTTGTAACGCCTAGTTCTATTTCTAAGTTATGATCACTTAAACGAAATGTTTTCAACAATTGACGATTTCTGAAATTTCTTTCCCTTTTTAAATATTCTTCTAGTTTAATATCAGATTTTAGTTTACTGTATAAGAAAAGTTTTGAAGAGTCATTAATCAAAGAAAGTTTTTCTGTCAATTGTTTTTCATAATGTTCATAAACAGATTTTTAAAATATTTTTTTAATAGAGATTTTAGCAATTTTATATGGCCTACTGAAAGCTTCAAAATCACTTTTATCTATTTCGAATTCGGCAAATATTTCTTTTGTAAAGGTGTACCATGTGAATATGCCATTATCATGCATAGATTTATTTAGAGCGAATGCCTCTTTTATCAGAGGATTTATTTTATCAGAATGAATGTGTGAGTAATACATCATAACCTGTGTCTTTATAAAATAATCTAAAGGGAATCGTCCCAGCCCAGTCTTTGCTACCAAATTACAAGCAGTTTTTCTAATACCTAAAATGGTTTTACAATATCTGTGATGAATCTTTTCAAAACAAAATTTGTCCCCTAATGATAATGTATCACAGATGTGCGATCTAGATCTATTAACAGATTTATAAATTGATAAATAATTTTCCATAAACCAGACTTCACTATTATAAAGCAAAATAGGTCTAATTAAAGTATCAAATAATTTACATGAACATTAACAAAATTTGACATATATTTTTTTAAAGCAAAGAGTACTTTTAACCTTTTTTTGGACAATTCTTGATTAGACCTCTTAAAATTGCCTTTATTATCAATAATATTCCCAAGAAAATTATATTCATATGCAACTGTTAAATGTTGATTTTTATAAAAGAATTCTGAAAAAGGAGAATTATTCCTCTGAAAGACATTGATTTTTTTTTTTAATATTTACTGTTAGTTGCCATTTAAAGCAACAGTAATATAGTTTATTGAGAGCTGTTTGTAAACCTTTTTGTGACTTTGAAAAAAAATACCAAATCATCTGCAAAACTAAGACTATTTAATTGACCTATCCTGGAGATAAAGGGGATCACATGTACTGTCAAAAATAGCATGGAGGTCATTAATGAAATAATTAAATAAAGTGGGTCTAACACTGTCTCTTTGTTTCACTCCTCTGTCAATTTAAAAAAAAATGAGAATATTCATTTTCAATCTTCACTGCTGGCTGACAGCTCTTATACATGTCTTTAATGACTGTAAATTTGTTTAAGCCAATACCATTTTCCATGAGTTTATATAATAGTCCATCGTGCCAAACAGTGTTAAAAGCTTGACGAAGATCAACAAAACATGCAAATATTTTTCTTTTCTCTTTTACAAGATATTTAGTTATTACAGTTTTTTTTCGACATTAACTATAGACAGTCTGTGATAAATTTCCGTAAGAGATTTCAAGCAAGCATGAAATGAAATAACAGAACATTAAAAGTAGGCAGTAAATCGTATAATTAATACCTTAAATTTTCCGGTGACAGGGTCAAAAGTGTATGATCGAAATGCTATGTAAATATTCCCGATAAACCATCTGTGTAATAAAACAAATAGAAAATAAACATATGACCAAGTGGTAAAAAATTAATACCACAAATCAAAAATACAACCAGCCACACTAGAAAGAACATAACAAATTAGAAGAATTATACTATAAGCAAAGTTTTATTAATTGCGATTTCATTTTTTTTTTTTTTTTTTTTTTTTTTTTTTTTTTTNTTTTTAATTCCAAGGACCCAGGAATCACAAGAATAATTATACATGCATGGTACATCTCCAATCCTAGGCTCATACTGATAATTAAAACTGCACTAAATAATTTAGCAATACAATTTTGCAATGAGATTCCTCTGATATTATTAATGTTAAGTTTATCTCCAGATTTGTGTATAAATATAATGACTGATTTCACCCAATTTGAAGGGTATTTACCTGAATCTAAAATCAAATTAAAAAGTTGTGTTATGGATTTACAAGTACAGATTCCACTGAATTTAATTATTTCATTTAAAAACAAATCTGGCCCTGCACTTTTACCAGTTTTCAATTTTTTTAATGCACCTATTTACTTCACTTATGGTAAATGGTTTATCTGTTATTTCACAATGAGGAATATTATTGCTAGATATTTTATTTGAAATATCACTCTCAATATTTTTCTTTAATTGTTCATCAAAATCATGTGTTTCACCTTGTGATCTAAAGTGATCAGCGGGCTCTACAAAATTATCTTGTATTTCAGATTTTTTAGGAGATTCATCTCCATATTTTAAAGTTTTTAAAAGTTTCCAGTACTGTTTAGGATCTGTTTCTATTAGATTCATTAATTTATCAAATAGTTATTTTCTGTGTTGTGTAAAGTTATGTTAGGTAGCTGTGTTACATGGTGATCCAGTTACAATCGGAAGCTCTCTAATCTTTTCTTTTCAAATATCGCTTTTGGTGAATGTCTCTCGAGGTTTCATCGTATGAACTGCGATCTCTGGCCTTATCCAATACCAAATATCGTTAGCTATTCCTGAATCGACAGACAAAAAAACATACTTAAGCGAAAAGGAATCATCTTATTATGATTTGATTGGCTAAAAATGAATTACCATATTCCTCAGGGTACAACAAACCTACTTTATTATTACGTCCTTACATTGTAATTTAAATGTTGTCATTTGAGTTAATATACAGTCTTTGCACCCAAACCATTCTTTGAAAGGACAATAATTATGTCTTTCATTTTTGTTATTTATCATATCATAGCATTTGTCTTCGGATTTTGTTCATTACAAAATGTAGTATTAAACTAATTCAAAGATATGCTTTTAGTTTCTTTACCCATATTCCATAATATTGTACATTAATGGCATACAATCACCGTATGTTACTTTCTGAAGTAAACAGAAGTCAAATGTAACACTGGAAAACACTTTTTATTTGTGAGAAACCAACATTCCTGAAGTTGGTGATCCAACCAATCCACGACTTTAAAAAAAAACAACTCTTAACTATGCAGTGATGTAGTACTTTAAAAAAAAAGAGTTTGAAGATACCAAAGGGGTAATCAGAATCCGTAAATCGAAGAACAGACAACACAATGACAAAAAGAAAAAGTATAAAAGGACAAACAATGATCTACAAAACATACACATTAAACTAAAGATCCAGTAACACCAACTCCTCCTAGAAACCGGGGGTGAACTCAAGTGCTCCGGAAGGGCTATTTTGCTAGGTCTTCTAAATGCTTGACAACATCTCTATCCTAAGTATTAACATCTATTATATCAGCGAGCTTCAGAGTTACTTTGACACTAGCTACTCCAGTGATGGTGTGAATCAGATGTGGAATCTGCAAATTTCCAAATATATATGTTTGAGCACTAACATTCAATTATACTCTTGTCATGTAATGTCATAGTTACTATTATACTCTTGTCATGTGATGTCATAGTTACTATTATACTCTTGTCATGTAATGTCATAGTTACTATTATACTCTTGTCATGTGATGTCATAGTTACTATTATACTCTTGTCATGTAATGTCATAGTTACTATTATACTCTTGTCATGTAATGTCATAGTTACTATTATACTCTTGTCATGTAATGTCATAAGCTACTATTATACTCTTGTCATGTAATGTCATAGTTACTATTATACTCTTGTCATGTAATGTCATATTTACTATTATACTCTTGTCATGTAATGTCATAGTTACTATTATACTCTTGTCATGTAATGTCATATTTACTATTTGAGGGTTCTATAAGATCCTGGCTTTTTACATCATTTTATATTTTCCTATATATTCTTTGCAGCTTCTAATAATTGTTTTCTTCTTCGGTAATTAGATATTCTTCAACAATTCTTAAGACATAAGAATTTAATAACCATGGAGTGGGTATAACTTACAAGTTTAATAGTTTTAAGTGATAAAGGCTAGTCATAATTTAGATTTATGCTGAACATTTTAGGCTTAAATCTGACTTAAAATCTATATTGAAGTTTCTTTCTTTTTTTTGTGGGATATTATGGGTTCGAGTCCCAGTCGGGTAGAATCAATGACTATAAAATTGTCATTTTCTGATACTATGCTAAGCACGCAGCATTTAGGAATAAAAAAGGACAGACTGCTTGGCATTGAAGTAGGACAATGGGTTCGAGTGGGGCGACATGTCTAGCCGTGGACTGCTGTGTCAGTGAACTAGCACTAAGAATCTAACTAAGCGTATTGGACTAGCATAAATCGGACATCAACATCACCATCTCGACAAACTGTTAAAATAAATGTTCTCGTCAAGATACAGCTGGAAATTGCTGAATGTGCGCTAAAAACAATCTCTCACTCATTGACTTTATCATACTAGAAGTGATGAGTGTACAGTGGTTCACTCTTGTTTGTTTTACCCTATTTTGTCAAATTTACCCTGACTTTTTATTTTACACTTGCTTTCTGTTTGTTGTTTGAATTGATGAATCCATTGCTAGGTTGTTGCTAACAAGGAGGAAGCTACGGAAGCAATTGTTCCTGGCGGTTAAGTTGAAGTCAACATTTCGAACGTTTTATGGTGGCCACATGACTTGGTTAACCGTCACGAATATCTGTATATGACAATGACAACGGATATGTTCCCTTTGTCGTAATCACAATCTCACCCTTTCCTCATTCGTGACTAACCACCATATCTTTCATAAAACAAATGTAGTAAAACTAGTGCCACTAGTTGAGTATGAACTTCTTACTCTTCTGGAGCACCTTTCTTCACCCAAGTTTTTAGTTGGGTTCGTGTTGCTCAATCGTTAGTCTTCTTTTGTTTGTCTTTTGTTTTTGACTTTGCCATTGTATTGTCTGTTCTTTATTATACGGTTTCAGATTACTCATTTTGTACCTTTACACTATTTTTGCTATCAATCAACAAAGTTATAATAGTCTTTACACTAGACAAAGGCGCTTCATTTCTTGTCATTTACTTTCATCAATAGTTTTGTCTGACAAATCTTGTGTCGGCTCTGGTTTTCGCATAGCGATACACCACACATAGGGACAACGTTGATGAAACACTACGACGTGTGTTAAACCTATCCAGTTTAAACAAATGTTATTAATCAATAAATACATAATATATTGTACAATAAGATCAATTTCAATATGATAAAATACACACAATTAAAGGGATTCTAAAACAAGTTCAGAAAAACTTATATTAATTCCTTTCCCTATTATATCTCTTTACAATAATGGTCTGATTAGAATCATGCGACTCAACTCATCTAATCATTGGTCTAACTGAACCTTATTATTCTCATGGTGTTTTCCTTCATCTGACTCAACTCATCTAACCACTGGTCTAACTGAACCTTATTATTCTCGTGGTGTTTTCCTTTATCGAATCCGCTTTGCCAGTGGCACTTGCATTTGTTAATATAATTGTGCTACGGTGTTCTGCTTAATTGAACCGTGTTCATGAAGTGTTTAGTACATGTATTAGCCGAATGATTTAAATCAATTAACCCAGTCTGGCCATCATTGTACTCTATAAGAGAATAGCAAATATATACTTGCAAAATGAAAAGAAAAACTACAACACAATTTCCAGAGAGCATTATTATGTATGATTCCCTACAGTGACGAGGTGTACGTGATATAACTTACTTTAAACGTACCTGATGACAGGTAATACCAGATACGTGATATAACTTACTTTGAACGTACCTGATGACAGGTAATACCAGATACGTGATATAACTTACTTTGAACGTACCTGATGACAGGTAATTCCAGAAAGCCGTAGTACACACACACTCAATTTTATATCTACGTTTCTATGTAATTTAGTTTCTCAGTAAAGTACGTGGGTCCGTAGTCTGGTTTCCAGAACCAATAAAAGGGACAACCATAACATAGCTTAAATATTGTTGTATGGCGTTACTCATTAATAATCCTTATCATTTTCGTCTTCGGCTACAAGATGGGCGAAATGACAATGTACCATTCAAACAACGTGCGAAAAAAATAAGTTAATTGTATTCGCCAGTACACGTGACGATATGTACTTGCAACATGCCTGTCGACATCATCTGGAAACAGCCGCCTTAGTTCATTAAACCTCTCAAGTCATGTTTACACATGGAGGATTGGGAGTGTTAGACTTGTTTATATTCATTTTCTTATTGCATTGTTTTTCTAAGGATTATGTTCGATTCATTTCATTTGTAATTGAGAGATTATTGCAAAACAGAAGAATTATGAACGTCCTTGTTTGATGTATAACAAATTTACAAATACATATTGTATTTATTAATTGTATTTTATTTCCAACTGTTTCATTATTCTTGTAATCTTGCTTGATTGGTTGCTGTAATACTTAAGGACAAAGTAAAGCACGCTTGTCTCTAAGTCAAAGGTCATTATAGGAGTCATAGAGAAAAAAGGGAGAGATTAGCTTTATAGTTCTTAATACAAGAAAACAATTATTGCTAAGAAATTTTGTATGGCAAATAGGATGTGATATTCCTAATAACGACCTTGAGTTTATTGTTATATATAAAGCATTCTAATGTGTATCAGTCACAGTCACGATCGACATCAAAATGGTTGGACTGTCGCTGTATCTGACTGTCACATGGTTGCTGTATTCATGTGAAGGGTATTCGACTGGCAGGGTAAAACGAAATGGTAAGTGAAATCTTATTTGTAGAAAGTCATGTGATCAATTAATTTTTTAGAATGTTTTTCGTCTTGCAACAGTCGTACGTGCTACTTAATGAATATTTCAGAATAAATCAAATATATCTTTATTTCTTATTTATGATTATAGATAATACAAAATATGACATTCTACTCATTAAAATTATAAACCATGTTAAATATTTGATTAACTTTAATTGTTTTATTAAAAACCAATAAAATAACAGTGTTTAAAGTAGACCGGGTTTCTCCGACTTTTCATATTTTAATACTAGAATATATGCAAAATGTATCCACCTCACGTGACACTGAACAACCTCACGTGACACTGAACAACAACAAAAATGTATCCACCTCACGTGACACTGAACAACAACAAAAATGTATCCACCTCACGTGACACTGAACAACAACAAAAATGTATCCACCTCACGTGACACTGAACAACAACAAAAATGTCGAAAGGATTATTGTCAGCCAATCCGGAAGCATCGTATAGTTCCGATACCTCCAATCTAAACTCGACTGTACGATACAATGTTATATGTGTATACGCCACAGACTGTGATTCGACGGACGACGGTTTACTTCCAAATATACTGACCGCTACATAAAACGGTTCTTATAATATTGTATGCCCGTTACACTGTAATATGATGGCAATTCAGATATCACATGAATAGTACGTAGAAGTGCAAATACCGATTTTCCTCCATTAGTATAAGATACTGAACAACAACAACAACAACAACAACAACAATGGCTGCTCCTCGTTTAAAGAATGATTATAATTTGCTTTGCCTAACTGTCTATTATTCAGAGACAGAAACATTGTATTAAAGATGTAAAATATATATATACGATACGAAACAATTATTAAATTGCTTTATGGAATTTATGGAAGGAAGACTTGTTGGTATGTTATACTGGACTGATGCTACCATTTTGTTAATCCAGGTACTGGAATGGTGTAAGAGTACTTTCATATCGGCATGGCTGATACAGCCAGGATTTGATTGAGTAACGTAAACAGCCGAGATGATTCGCATGGATCGTCTACATGTAAGATCTCTTTTTTAAGCAGAGACGAATAACCGGTACAAATGATCGATGAACGCAGTGTTAAGCCACCATTGTTGTTCGCATGTCTGAATCACATGACTTCGTTATTTCGGTTGATGAGAAATTTGAAATAGAAATGGTACAATCCAATACAAGTACTCGGAAATAGTATGTTGAAATGACGTCGTATGTTGGCTTAAAGATCCATGAAATATTTTCATCACAAGAAAGTGAGTGGTCATGTACATGGAGGGTATTGATTTTTCTAGTGAATTTTAAAACAGAGTGGATTTTGTTTTTTTTTCATAATATTATTTTTCTTGAACGTATTTATTGTAATATATATACTAGTAATATTATTTCAGGTAAAGCTGATGTACTAAATTAACGCTGTAATCTCTGATGTTTATAAGTACATGACCCCAATCGTTCTACCCATCCACCCCCATCGTTTTATCGCCCTTCGCTATACCACTAAGCTCGTGTGTTGCTACATTTCTGAAGTCCGGTTGCCTTTACGTTATCCTTTGGAATAACAAACCAGCTAACACGAACCACTCTTCTGACTAGTCCCGAATCGTAGACAAGGCAACACGAAACATTTCCCTGTCAAGTTTTAAAACACAAACAAGGCAACACGAAAAATTCCACTGCCAAACCACAAAATACAAACAAGGCAACATGAACAACTCCTCTGGCAAACTTCAAAACACATACAATACAACGAATAAATCTCCTGGTAAACCCCCTCAAATGAAATAAGACAACAAAACCAACTCCTCATTCGAACAATAGACAACAAAACCAACTCCTCATTCGAACAATAGACAACAAAACCAACTCCTCATTGGAACAATAGACAACAACAGAGTCCGATGGAATTCCACCTTCAGGTCTAGGTACAAAAATAGGGTACAAATCAAGTTAATTACATTCCAATCTCCCCCTGAAAATTATATCATCAGCAGCCAAACTTAATGGATATTAAAAAAAACCAATGATGACTCCCTTGGTATGCTACAATGAATATACGGGAACATGGTAACATTGGCCTAGTATACAAAATGTTACTATTGACAGAACTGGTAAATATGAAGACAAATTAATGTGATATTATGATTATTTTGCAGGTTTCTTTCACGGTCAGACATCACAAACCCAGTATACATCGTTACAGAGTAGTGGTAGGTATATGTATACTTTCACGGTCAGACATCACACGTTACAGAGTAGTGGTAAGTATATGTATACTTTCACGGTCAGACATCACAAACCCAGTATACATCGTTACAGAGTAGTGGTAGGTATATGTATACTTTCACGGTCAGACATCACAAACCCAGTATACATCGTTACAGAGTAGTGGTAAGTATATGTATACTTTCACGGTCAGACATCA
>MJUT01059828.1:177155-191292 GCA_002080005.1 Gigantidas platifrons | reverse complement strand
GTAGAAAGGCAGATGAAAACTTTATGTATAAGAGTGTGTAGAAAGGCAGAAGAAAACTTTATGTATAAGAGTGTGTAGAAAGGCAGATGAAAACTTTATGTACAAGAGTAGAAAGGCATATGAAAACTTTATGTATAAGAGTAGAAAGGCATATGAAAACTTTATGTATAAGAGTAGAAAGGCAGATGAAAACTTTATGTATAAGAGTGTGTAGAAGGCAGATGAAAACTTTATGTATAAGAGTGTGTAGAAAGGCAGATGAAAACTTTATGTATAAGAGTGTGTAGAAAGGCAGATGAAAACTGTATGTATGAGTGTGTAGAAAGGCATATGAAAACTTTATGTATGAGTGTGTAGAAAGGCAGATGAAAACTTTATGTATAAGAGTGTGTAGAAAGGCAGATGAAAACTTTATGTATAAGAGTAGAAAGACAGATGAAAACTTTATGTATAAGAGTGTGTAGAAAGACAGATGAAAACTTTATGTATAAGAGTGTGTAGAAAGGCAGATGAAAACTTTATGCATAAGAGTGTGTAGAAAGGCAGATGAAAACTTTATGTATAAGAGTAGAAAGGTAGATGAAAACTTTATGTATAATAGTGTGTAGAAAGGCATATGCAAACTTTATGTATGAGAGTAGAAAGGCAGATGAAAACTTTATGTATAATAGTGTATAGAAAGGCATATGCAAACTTTATGTATGAGAGTAGAAAGGCAGATGAAAACTTTATGTATAAGAGTAGAAAGGCAGAGGAAAACTTTATGCATAAGAGTGTGTAGAAAGTCATATGAAAACTTTATGTATAAGAGTGTGTAGAAAGGCATATGAAAACTTTATGTATAAGAGTGTGTAGAAAGGCATATGAAAACTTTATGTATAAGAGTGTGTAGAAAGGCAGATGAAAACTTTTTGTATAAGAGTAGAAAGGCATATGAAAACTTTATGTATAAGAGTAGAAAGGCAGATGCAAACTTTATGTATAAGAGTGTGTAAAAAGGCAGATGAAAACTTTATGTATAAGAGTAGAAAGGCAGATGAAAACTTTATGTATAAGAGTGTGTAGAAAGGCAGATGAAAACTTTATGTATAAGAGTGTGATTGTTCTACAGATAAATTGTGTTAATCAATAGACAGTTATATTTCTTTTTATATATATCCTCAAGTTGTTCTGTTTGAGCAGTCAAATTGCATGGACTGGATAATTTTTTGTTATAAACTGTCGCTGACCATGATATAGTTTTACTGGTACCTGATTCACGTTGAACAATGGTAAGAAACGGTAATAGCTTAAGTGCTGACTTCACAGAGGACACCATAAAAAAACCCACTATAATGACGCTTTTTCTGCTCTTTTTAGACAATCTGGCAGTTGTTTTGAGTTTTTAGACATTGCAGGATAAATACAATATATGTACATTGTAGGAAAATATATAATTAATTTGCACTCTCTGCGAAACAGGACAGAAAATTTCACCAAAGACCTGCTTTTCTACCTATTTCTAAAGCTCTTACAAATAAAGTTTACATTTTCCAACAATGTATTGTCATTATAAAAATTTTACCATCTTGTCAAACTTCAAGGCTTCTTTCTCTGCAATCTGTGCCGATCTCTCTTTGTTCATATATGCAGCTTTCAATTTGGATTCTAGTTCACGTAATTCTAAACTGTAATTAATTTAAAAATGTTAATTAAAACAAAGTCTGTAACGAGCTTGGCATGAACTTTTATCTCATCGGTATATATTGTAGTTACTTGACAACTTAAGTAAAACCTCCCCTATCTTTTAAAATCTTCTCATTCAAGTCCATTTTCTATCAAATATGTTGTAAGTCTTTTAAAGATTAACAATCATTGAGAAATAAAGACACTTAAAAGTTTATTTTTCAATGAAATACCGTCTCAAAGGGAATATGTAGAGTGGACATGTAAATAATCTGCCTCACATACCGTATCAAAGGGAATATGTAGAGTTGACATGTAAATAATCTACCTGACATACCGTATCGAAGGGAATATATAGAGTTGACATGTAAATAATCTGCCTGACATACCGTATCAAAGGGAATATGTAGAGTGGACATGTAAATAATCTGCCTGACATACCGTATCAAAGGGAATATGTAGAGTTGACATGTAAATAATCTACCTGACATACCATATCAAAGGGAATATGTAGAGTTGACATGTAAATAATCTGCCTGACATACCATATCGAAGGGAATATATAGAGTTGACATGTAAATAATCTACCTGACATACCGTATCAAAGGGAATATATAGAGTTGACATGAAAATAATCTACCTGACATACCATATCGAAGGGAATATGTAGAGTTGACATGTAAATAATCTACCTGACATACCGTATCAAAGGGAATATATAGAGTTGACATGAAAATAATCTACCTGACATACCGTATCAAAGGGAATATGTAGAGTTGACATGTAAATAATCTGCCTGTTATACCTTGTTTCTCTGATTTGTTGTCTCATTTTTTCATCTCTCATCGACTCCAGTTTGTGTTTCTCCATTTCCTGAGCAAGTCTTTCTTCCTGTAGCATTTGTTCTTCTCTGATTAGCCTGTCTCTCTGTGCCTGTAACAATATTCACACATTTTATATCACATTCTCATTTTTGCTATTTTTTTTTATTATTGGGGGTGGGGGGTTATTAATTTCCGAAATCTGAAAAGAAATTGACTTTGTTGCAACGTGACTAAAACATGTGTAACTAGAGGCTCAGCCCGCTGAGCCTGTATCACTCTCCTGGGATAAGAATGATACTGAAGCAAATTTCAAAGTGAGATAATCATGACCTTAACTATATTTATGCATAAGGTAATGTCAAGTGAGAGCAGCTCTCCTTTTTGTAAATTTTCATATGGTGCATTAGCTGTGTGCAAAGTTCCACTGAAATCAGATTAAGCATTTTGGAATAATAGGGGTTTAGAGATCATGTGATAATATGGCTAGAAAATATGCTTAAGTCCAATTTTCTGCCCTTTATGCAAACCTTCATATTGTGCAGTTTTTGATTCAAATGCAATGATCAGTTTGGGAGGAGTTGTATTTTACAAGGGAGATGGACAGTCTGATACGACAGACAGACAGACAGACAGGTGATCTCAATTGGTGCAGGAGGAGGTAAAAAAAACAAAACAAAAAAAAACAATTTTCAAGTTTTGTTATTGTTTTTCCTTTGTTTTTTTTTAACTAAATATTGTCATTTAATGGAAATTATTTTTGTACATCTTACTGACAAATGATAGAAGTTTTAAAATGTGCTGATTTCTGTTTTGCCATTCTATCATTTTTGGTATGCTCATGAAAAGAAAATGTGACGCAAATCACAAAACTATGAAAATGAGGTCAAGGTCAAGCTATACCTCCCACACTGACATGCGCACAAAATGTAAACGAAAATGATGGACGCACTTGAGGAGTTGGAGGATATGTGCTTCATCATATTTATTCAAACAGAAGGGTGTGAGTTATCAGATAGTTTATATATCTCCTCCACCCATGTATTATAGTTTGTTAAATGTTTTATTTTACATTATTTTTCACACTGGATTTTGGCACATAGTTCTGTCATTATGGCCCATTCATATAAAAAATGTCCCATTGACAAGGAAGGAAAGGGGGCCATAGTCCCATTGAATTTTTTTTAATCCCAATCAATGTACACCTTACAATATTTTTACAGACCAAATATAGTTGACCTATGACTTGCAGTAATTGAAGAACTGACAATGATGAAAATGTGACACAAGTCACTGGACCGTGAAAATGAGGTCAAGATCAAGACACCTGCCAGACTGACATCTACACCTTACAATGTATTTATAGACCAAATATAGTTTACCTGTTTCTTATAGTAATTGAGAAACAGATTTGCTCATGAAAATGTGATGCAAGTCACTGGACCGTGAAAATGAGGGGAAGGTCAAGTGACACCTGCCAGACTGACATGTACACCTTACAATGTATTTATAGACCAAATATAGATGACCTATCTCTTACAGTAATTGAGAAACAGACCTGCTCATGAAAATGTGACACAAGTCACTGGACCGTGAAAATGAGGTCAAGGTCAAGTGACACCTGTTAGACTGACATCTACACCTTACAATGTATTTATAGAACAAATACAGATGATCTATCTCTAACAATAATTGAGAAACAGACCTGCTCATGAAAATGTGACGCAAATTTGACGAAGTCACTGAACTGTAACAAGAATTGCTCTCGGCAGCCATATTTGTTGGCCAAACAGACAAAGAGACTTTATAGAGGACCTTACATGATGCTTCCTCCCAAATTTGGCTCCATTTGGTCAAGCGGTTTCAGAGGAGAAGATTTTTTTAACATTAGCCAATCAGAAAAAAGAATTGCTCTTGGTGGTCATGTTTGTTGGCCGAATGGAACCAAATGAAGAAGCTTTATAGAAGATCTTACATAGATGCTTCCTGCCAAGTTTGGTTTAATTTGGCCAAGCAGTTTCAGAGGAGAAAATTTGTTTAACAGTAGCCAATTAGAAACAAGAATTGCTCTTGGCGGTCATATTTGTTTGCGGAATGGGACAAAATGAAGATACTTTATAGAGGACCTTGATGGCAATACCTCACATGGCCCTTTGGGCCACAGGGTTTTTGCTCCCCTTATTTTACTGCCGAATTTCGGCCGCATTCCCAATGAAAAATAGGGTCCATTTTCCCCAAAATCGGTCAGATAATTCCCACACTGATCAGAGTTATTGTCGGTAAATATCCGGATTTAGTAACCGTTTCCGGAAACATATTTTTATATTACGCGATTACATATCCGGTCATCTGTCAGCTTTTTTTGTACACTCGTTCGTCGTTCTTTTTTAACAAAAACATGTGTTACAACAGTAAATATTACCTGAATAAAAATAAAGCCTAAAGAGGCAAAACAAACACGGTCAACTGATTCTTTTTTTGTGACAATGAAAAAGAAGAAACCCACGGAAAATGATGATGAAATCAGCTTTTGTGAAGTCGAATGTCAAACTCACAGCGACGATACTGATAGTGTTGCTACTCTTATTGAAAGTTGTGAAACGGAACCATTGTGTTCATCTTCTATTACAGACAGCACAAATAACGTCAAAAATTCAGAGTTGGATGAAAATCATCCAACACTCGTTAAGCAGGATATGAGAAGGTTTAGTTCACTAAGTATAAGCAAAGTTTTCCCTGGACCTGGTTATATTATAGTTGTCTTAAATCATATCAGGTTATTTGTGTAAATATTGTGAACTTTTTCAAACTGATCCCACTAATTTATCCATCCTTTACTTGATGAATATCATCCCTGCCTCTGTGGAAAGGAGCTTTTCATATATGAATTTAATGAAAACTCTTCTGAGGTAAAGATTGACCCAAATGAATTTGGAAGCTTTTGATATGAGAATATCCATGGAAGGAAAGGACATAGTAATCTTGACACATTAGTAGACAACTTCAAAAATAAAAAGGACAGATTACATTATGCTGTAATTGAGTGAAATAAATTCTACAGCAAAGTTATTTTGTTTATTATTGCCTAAGTTAATTTCAGATTCATATGTTGTCGATAAAATTTCCCAATTTAGGTTAGGTGGTAATTCCCAATAGAGCCAGCAAAAACCCTGGGCCAGGTGAGCTAAAAGGGGGGGGAATAGATAATGACATACCTTTAAGATTGTATCCTCCATTTCCCTTTCTTTCTGCTCCATCATAATTTGTCTGATGTAACGTTTTTCTGACAACTTTTCCTCATTGCTCATATTTGCTTCCAACAGCTTCTGTGTCCCGAGTTGACGAATAGTATCTTCCCTCACCTCTTCCTGTCTACGGAAGTTCTGTAGCTGCCGTTCCCGCTCAGTGGCAGTGAGTCTCCTGACAGTCGTCTAAAATATAATAAGCATAATTCATTAACATATTTTTAGCAAAGTTTTACTCATATATCTTGACTTGAGTTTAATTCTGGTATACAAGTATATTAGATACCTTTTTCTCCCATTATTACGGTGCTTTAACCCAGCTGAACCAGTGGTGGAAAAATCTGTAATCCTCTAGAGGATTAAAATGTCTCGTGCCTTTCCTCGCATCAATTTCAAACGCATTAATTTCAAATTTTGAAATAAAGTTTGTGTTAAATAATGGGAGAAACAAATTCTCCTTCAGTTGCCCGTGGGTTACGATATTTCTCCACTCAACAGAGTTAAATTAAAAATTTTAACCACAAGCCGTCAAGATTAAGCTCCTTTACCACAGCAAATATAGAAAGAGAAGTATTTTTACTTTAAATATTGGTATTAATTGGTTGTGTTTTTCATGCTTGTCATCACAGAAATTATTTTTTGCACTACATTGGTAGTGATAAAACTGAACTTAGTACAGTACTCTTTTAATTTGATAAAAAAAATAAACATTTGTGTAAAAGCATTTTTCGAAGTTTCTTTATTTGTTTGATAAATTGGGTTAAAATCAAATTGAAATTGAAGGACCATTCTGTAGAGACAAGATTAAGGGAAACAACTCCAGGTGTTTATTCTATAATAGAAAATAGCTGTATAATCTTCTTTGTTTTTAGACAAATGCTAGAAGGTATAAGACTTTTATTTCCATTTTATAGCTTAAGCATAGTTTTCAATCCACATAAAATTAATGAAAATGGTTTATTAAAAAAATTGCAATTGGCGACATTAGCGAAGTCCAGCAAAATCTCTGGGAGGAAGTTATTGCTAATCCTTCCTTGCTTCTACTCGTCATAATTATATTTGTATTTAACCTTATTGTGTACAGATATCTTTTCAATAATCCCATCTTCAATGATTTGTCACATAATTGTGTATCCTAATGTTTATTTATATATTCAATTATCAGCTCAATGAGTTAGGTCGCTGGATCTAACAACTCATACAAGCCTATCATCAATGTGGGTTCGTGCCCGGCTTTGTAAATTACAAAAAAGGGTGCACTCGACTCGCAACCGCAAGTGATAAAGTTTACCAGTTGCTTGCCCATGGTCGGTGGTTCTCTCCAGGTACTCCGGCTTCCTCCACCACTAAAACTGGTCGCCATGATATAGCTGAAATATTGTTGAGAGTGGCATTAAACACCAAAAATCAAATCAAATCATTAATTGACAGCCTCACTGGTCACCAAATCGAAAACTTCTGTGTGAAGTCATATGGTATATCTATGCTTTTTCATACAATGATAAGATACTTTTTTATACTCAGTGCAGGTTTTAGAAATGACATCCATTCCAGCCAGTTACACATTAATAAGTAAACATTTTATTCAGTGGGTGACTCAATATTAGTAGTACACAAAATCAGTGGCCCTGCAGGACTATGTATAGGTGCAAATCCCATGTACTGTGTGCTTTGGGTTTGGAACACAACTTCTTCACAACACAAGGCTCGTTGACTCCACATTGCATGCACACAAATAAGGGACGAAGTGTTGACATCTTTTTTACCACAGTCGCTTCAAGTCCTATACAGATAGGACTTGAAACGATCAGGGCTAAAACAAGATGTTTGCACTTGCCTGGAAAGTAACGGGTCCCTGTAAAGTGAGGAACGGAACAGAAACGAAACACAATGAAACGAAATACGACGAAACGAAACAAAATCTGTAAACTGAGAAACGAAACGAAACAGAATATGTAAACTGAGAAATGAAACGAAACGAGATCATTCAGTGAATTCTAAAAAAAAAAAAAAATCATCCCTCGACGTCCGTGTATGATATATGTTCGTGTATATCAAGAAACTTTACTTTGTAATCGAAGATGTATTTTACACTTACGCTATATATTTCATTTGGCAAAAGTCATGTACATTCCCAAATGAATATAAACACTGCCCGATACCTTCTAAATGTATAATCAACCAATTCAATTTTATCATGATAGATGGACATATTAAAATATTAATTTGCCATTGCAAATTGACGAAATAGTCCATTTGAGTTCACTAAAAAGTTCAGAATGACATATATACAGCATTTCTGTCATTCGTATATGCTAGATCAGTGTGGGAAACGAACGCTCGCCAACTCGCCAAGGCGAGTTGAAATGTCGGGTGGCGAGTACAATCCACTTTATACTCGCCGGTCTGGCGAGTAACAGTTGTAAGGCGAGTAGGAACTTGAAAACGCTCGCCACGATAACTGGTATACAGCTTTAAAATACCATAGCTCCCAAACAGTTAAAATATATGTTAACTGTGTCATTTATCCAGCATTTTATTAATCATTGCTCGATAAGAAAACATTCCATCATGTATCGTATCTATCTTTACCTCCAACGTTGGAGATCATGACACTTTCTCTACAGAAAAATTAAGTATACAATCCCGACCCGCATAATTTTGCCAAGGTCGATTTCACGATTAAATGAAATATTGTTTCATAAAAAATAGATGTGATGACTTTTAAAATTAATGCAAATACAATAATTTGGTTTTGAAATATTTCAAACGAATTCGTAGCGAAAACCTACGCGAAAACAAAAAGTTAAATATGTGTCGGAACCAGATTTGACATACATGTTTTATACCGCGTATCAAAACTTAAAAGTCTGTGCTTCCGTACTTGATGAAGACGAAGACAACGAAATTGAGGAATAAGAGATCAGTGCAGCTCTTAAGAGAGTGTTGATCCTTTTTGACCAAGTTAATGACTTGTCAAAATCTGCAAAATAAATTGTTGAACATTACTGTATTGTTTATTTGGTATTTGTTGGCGAGTTTAAAAAAAATGTCACTCTCCAAACATGGCGAGCTCTATTTCATTTTGGCGAGTACTTGTTTCAATCCACTCGCCATTTTGGCGAGTGTTTGAAAAAAATGGTTTCCCACACTGTAGATGTGTGTAGATAATCACACAAATTATCCGAAGTTGCATACCTAATTTGTCTGTCTAAACAATCTATCTATTTTTAGTCCTAAACTTATAACGGACATAGTTACAGACTGTCGTATTTGATGATCTTTTGACAATTATCAAAAGAAATTTGATTCCCCCCCACCCCCCTCCCCTCAGAGAACATGGCCAATTTTCACTTGTCCACGGACAACCAATACACAAAAATTTACTTGCCCGGTCGGTTATGTGTATGAGTCTGGCAAGTCGGGCATGGCATTTCCACACTCCTGCAAACCTATCACCAATACAGCATGCGTTCACGCCCGGCTTTGTAAATCACAAAAAAGAGTGCACTCGACTCGCAGTCACATGTGATAAAGTTTACCAGTTGCTCAGTTGCCCATGGTCGGTGGTTCTTCCACCACTAAAACTGGTCGCCATGATATAGCTGAAATATTGCTGAAGTTAAACACCAAAAATCAAATCAAAATGCTTTAATATGACAATATGTTTTCTGTATGAATTTATGGTAGGTTAATGATTAATCTCACATTTGCCGTCACTAGGCGTTGGTTCGTTTACGTTTCACATTTTTAACTCAAGTTGTTCACATTTACCTTTGATAACTTCGATAAGATTAGATTATAGAATGGTTACATTACATTTCCAAACTTGGTGGATGTGTGAGAAATGTTGAGAATGAGAAAATGCAATAAAAGAAACTATTGTAGGTACTAGACTTGGGGTAGGGTCAGGTTACCCTATACAAACAATATTTTTTGTTTGACCCTAGATTTGGGCACGTTTTCTCCTGATCTATACTAATTTAAAGGGAATTCTGCCTCGGATGATGTAAATTTGCGTGATTATCTACACACATCTAGCATATACACGAATGACAGAAATGCTGTGTCATTCCGAATTTTTTAATGAACTCAAATAGAGTATTTCGTCAATTTACAATGCCAAATTAATATTTTAATATGTCCATCTATTCATGATAACATTGAATTGGTTGATTATACATTTACAAGGTATTGGGCAGTGTTTATATTTTTGGGAATGTACACGACTTTTGCCAAATGCAATATGTAGTGTAAGTGTAAAATACTGTAAATACTTCTTCGATTACAAAGTAAAGTTTCTTAGATATACTCGAACATATACATGTAGCTTAAACGGACGTGGACGTCGAAGAATGATTTTTTTAGAATTCATTGAATGATCTCGTTAAACAACTACAAACAGGCCAAACCAACACTACAAACTTATGCCTGTGTGGCCAGAAAGAAACAGCATCACATTTCCTACTAGAGTGCCAACTATATGAGAACGACAGAGAAGAAATGATGATAAAGTTAACGAAAGAAGTAGGAATTAGAAAGATCAACATGGCCACCCTACTAACACAATTGGAGGATGACAATATAGAGGAAACCAAAAGTAAACTACGAGTAGTGGCAGAATTCATCAACCAAACAGGCCGCTTCAAAAATAAGACTCAAATCCCAATCTTAAAAACCGTACCAACACACAAGCACAGAGAGAAAATTACAGAGGGAACAAGGCACAGTGGAGAAAACTACAGCACCAACGAGACAAGTTGTGCCATAAGGACATACATGTAAGATTGAGGATTGAGGTTTCGTTTCGTTTCTCAGTTTGCATATTCTGTTTCGTTTCTCAGTTTACAGATTTTGTTTAGTTTCGTCGTATTTCGTTTCGCTGTGTTTCGTTTGTCACTTTACAAGGACCCGAAAGTAACAGACGTGTATGGTCAACATTACAACAACAAGGTCCTGTCCTGTGACCGTTTGGAAGTTTGGACAAGTTGTCGAATAATTCACTTCTAGACAAATTTCAATAGTTTTGCGCCTGCTAGTCCTTATTTATTGTGATTTTGTGTACAATATTAAGAGTTCTTAGTTCAAAAAGGTCTTGTCTTACCATATTTATTTCAGTTTTTTTTACTGTATGTAAATATCAGCAATCAGTAAACCTCACTACTTGTTTAGGAGCATACAAACACCGTTGCTATGGGTAAGATGGGTTATTCTAAAAGAATATAAAACGCATTTTATACTTCGGAAAATGTGTAAAATACATCCAGTATAATACAAATATTTTATTAAAGAAATACTAAATCTTCAAGTATAATATTTTATATAAAATTAGACATTTCGAAACTTTAATCATGATGGACAACCCTACAGAAATAGTTGACCAATCCATTTTTTCCGAACTGCTATTTTTTTTAAATTAAACTAAATTAAATTTTAATATAATTGCTAGTTTAGAAAGAGACAGTTAATATTTTTTTAATAATAATAATTTAGGAAGTATTTATTTTTACTCTGATTTAAAGATTACAAAAATTTAATGCTGAATCACAATATCCCGAGGAACATCGAAGGAAACAATCTTTCGAAGGAAGCAGTTCGGTTCGTAACTGTGTCGATTCGTACCACAGGCACTTGTTTCTGTAAAAAAATATATATCATATACCTAATATCATATACTAATATAATATTAGGTATATGATATATATTTTTTACAGAAACAAGTGCCTGTGATTCGTACATATTAAATATTGACTATATTTGTACTGTGTTTGCCTGGCTATATTATATGTAAATACTAAATACTAAATACTTTATTAGCACAAACTCATTTATAATAAATGGTTAGGGCCCATATACAATTGTAACAGTATGACAAGTTTGTGAAGTATGATTTTACATCAAATGAAATATATTCACATCAGACTGTCTCTATTTTTGAAACAGCTCGAAATGAATGAAGAGGACATTCTAAGAATTACTGATGAATTACTATTAAGAAGAAGTTTTATTTTGGAAAATGTACTCAATTTTATATATCTTGGTACTATTTTGTTTACAAATATTTGTCTTTGCAGTTCATATCCTGGACAATGTATAAGGAAATGTTCTTCATTTTCAATTTTTCCAGATTTACAAACTGTACAAAATCTTTCTGATGTAGGAATATCTTTATGCCTTCCTCTTTCTATCATTAGTAAATGGGCACTTGTGCGAATTTTAGAAATTACAGCCCTCTCCGAAATATATGTATGAAATGATTATATAGTGACATTGTACTTTTATTTATCTTGCTTCCATGACGTCCGGGATGTATAAATTCATAACCAATCCGTCCCTCGGAAACAGCGACCATGAAATTTTAGAGTTTAAATTTGTACATACAAATGTTGCAAAACCAATTCTAGTGATGAGAAAATGAGATACCTTAAAGGTGATTATGCATCAGTAAATGAAATACTTAAAAAGTAGACTGGGACACTCTGCTGAGAACAGGAAATATCGATAACGTATGGGACAGATTTGTCGATAAATTAACAATTGCTTGTAAAGATAACGTACCAGTGTACAAGTCTAAACCAAAGCATTACGATACCCCCTGGATGGACAAAGAGACCTTAGGGACGGACCATTTAACTTCAAAGGGGGGGGGTATGGATTTTTCTAAAAAAAATATTCTGATTCCCAATGTTGCTGAAAAAAATATTCTGATTTTGGTGGAGGAAAAAAAATAATCTGATTCAGAGTTTTTGTCATATAACCTAATGTTAAATTCTGGAAAAAAATAAATATTCTGACTCTGCAAGTTAAATTGTCGGTCCCTTAGTCGCAGTGCAGAACAAGAGAAAGAAATGGAAAAAGTTTATATACTGTAAAAACCCGCAAAATAAAGAATTATACGACAAAGCCAAAGAAGACTCGAGCAAAAAAGTGAGACAAGTACAGATCTATGAGAAGGAAATATGCCAAAAAGCCAAAGATGACCCTAGGGTATTTTGTAGATTTGTCCAATCTAAAACCAAAATCAAAGAAAGCATTCGATGCATCATAGATGACAATGGAGAGATACATACTGAAAACAAATGTAAGGCCGAACTTCTGAATGCATTTTTCCATTGTTTTACAAATGAGCATAAAAACGATACCATACCAACTTTCAACTCTAGAACGGACCTGAAACTAGATAATATTAAATAAGTTGACACAGTAAAGAAACATCTGCAAAAAATAAATGAGACAAAGTCACACGAAGGGTCTGACTCTATACACCCAAAACTACTTAAGGAAACTATCGAGAGCATTACAACACCAGTAGCAAAGATATTTAATAAATCAATGAATGATAGTAAATTACCACAAAGATGGAAATCTGCAAATATAACCCCCATCCACAAAAAAGGTCCAAAACATACAGTATCAAATTACAGACCCATCAGTCTAACATCAATACTGTGTAAAGTAATGGAACAAATTATAAGAGATGTCTTAATTGACTATATGGAAGAAAATGGTTTCTTTACAAAACACCAACATGGTTTTAGAAAAGAGCGCTCATGTGCAACACAACTGATAGAAGTAATGGAACAATGGACTGAAGATCTGGACAAAAAAAACCTCCATAGATGTAATATACCTTGATTTTCAAAAGGCATTTGACACTGTGCCACACAAGCGTTTAATTCATAAGCTCAAGGGTTATGGTATAAGTGGAAATCTACTACCCTGGATAGAGGACTTTTTACAAGAAAGAAAACAAAGGGTGGTATTAAATGGCCAAAGCTCGCCATGGACTGAAGTCACCAGAGGTATCCCGCAGGGAAGTGTGTTAGGCCCCATACTATTCACCATTTATATAAATGATCTCCCAGACGCATTAGAAAACATGGTCAAACTTTTCGCAGATGATACCAAAGTGTTTGCAACAGTAAACAATGAAGAAGATAAAAGCAGTCTCCAGGGTGACATTGATAAGCTAATGAACTGGTCAGATACATGGTTACTGAAGTTCAATAAATCAAAATGTAAACATGCATCTGGGACCAGAAACAGACTACAATTACATGATGGAGGAAAATATGACAACAAATACTATGGACGAGAAAGACCTTGGCATTATTGTAGATAATAAGCTAAATTCTAACATGACCTCACTCTTTCCCTTTGTTAAAAAAAACAGAACTATTTCTTCGTATTATCTCATTAGTACATGCGCCGATGAATGTGACTGACGTTTCCATTGACAGCATAAATTGTGACCCGAATAATGCCGATAGAGGGCGCAGTATTATTCGAGTTACATAAATTTTGCGCGACATTTTCCGCAAGCGTATGTATAAATTACCGTCTTCCAATCAAAGTATACTACCGTATTTGTACTCTTAGGGACCGACCATTTACTTCAGGGGGGGG
>MJUT01059828.1:157481-173850 GCA_002080005.1 Gigantidas platifrons | reverse complement strand
TTAAATGGTCGGTCCCTAAGTATTCGTCACCCTCGATTTTATGCTATATATTTTATTTAAAACCCCATTTTTCAAAACAAAAAAAAATGTTGTGAAGTCATTTCTAAACGGATTTTGATCATTTTTGCACCAAAAGAAGCAGAAATATTTAAAGATTTTTTATTTGATTTATTTTTTTTTATTTTAGAATGATTTTCCGTTAGATTCCTTTAATAAATTTATTTTCTTATGATTTAAAGACAATTTTGGTTTTCTGACGTCAAATTTGCTATATATTTTAATAAAAATAAATTCGGAAAAATCAACATTTGTGTTTAAATCACCAGAAAATAAAAACCATGCAGACAAAAATTACTACGGATTCTTCGTGTCTTGAAATAAATTTCATAAAAATCTGCCCAGAGATAGCTTTAAAATATTTTTTTTTTTTTAAATTGTGGTTTTATATGTAATATATAGTAAAAAATCGACTTGGTGACGAATACTTATGTCCGTGGACTGTAGCTGCAACAAACGTTTTGGAAGCCATCGTTTAATGTTTCATGAAACATTGTGTTATTCATTTGGTGGAAACATGTTTCTGATTTCCGGAAACATAATTTTGAAACATACCGTTTTTAAAGCAACAAATAATGATTTTGTTTTCTGGAACAATGAAGTGAAACATATTCCAGATTCACCTAAAAGAAATGTACACCAGAATGCTTTAAAATCTAAACTTTTTGTTAGCTGCTCACCACATTATGTTTTTCTGGGTTGATTTTTTACATTCGAACCTCAGTGCTACCTAGGTTATTTTTTATATTGGTATTTTACAGCCGTTTTTGCATTTATTTTTTTGTGCAGTATTTATTTGAAGCCTTTACAATTGTTGATTTTTATGTTCTGTTTTATCATGCCTTTTGTTGACTATATAAAGTATTGAAAACTTATTAGCCTTAATTCCTATTGCCATAAGCTCGAATCCCAGTGGAACAAACCTGGATATGTCTAAATCTCATTTTGTATCCATCGTCAACTAATTCAATCACTTTCTGCAACAGGAGCGTGTTTGGATATGTCTCGCTTGGTGGTTGCCAAGCAAAAATCCCACAGACAGACACAGGATCAAAAGTTACACTTTTATTTTTATTTTCAAACATCAAAGTTAGACTAAGTAGGCTATACTTTTTTTTCTCTTTATTTTTTTTAGTAGGCCATACTGTTTTTTTTTTTATCTTTATTAAGTAGGCCATACTGTTAATAGCCAATGGTTCCTTGAACTAGTTGAAAAAGTAAACATTAAACATTATATAAAACATTCGTCACCTTGACAATGGTATGGTTATTATTTTAATTCTGCAAATTTCTTATCAAATTTTATTTGCAGAAGTTTGTCAATGTTTAAATACGATAAATATATCACAAATAGCCTTATCATTACAAAATATATCAATAAAACATATCAACATAAAAATAAATGTCTACTTTTGACAGCCAGGTTTCCAAAAGGGAGATAATTTAAACACAAATCGAACACACCCGTAAAACAATCTTCCCGAAAGAGTTCAAATCTTGGGTCACGCGCATATCATTTGCATTACTGTTGTTAACAAAAGTAATTATCTGCTGTCAAATTTTTGCGATTTGCTCATAAATTCTGCTTTTGAGCGGATTTTTAATGTTATGCAGTTTATTTTTTTAAATAAAGTGGCATATTAAGTAAAAATATTTAATCCAAAAATTTTATGATATTGTGGTGTAATATTACTTTAATGTATTTTATAAATCTTTTAATAAAATAAATACAATTTAACATGAACAACCGACATATCAACTTTTATTTTAATTTAAATTTGTTATTTTTCTGTAATATTAATGGAACACAATGTTGCAGTCTTTACCGTCACTATTGTAAAAGTTGTGCAATTGTTTTGGCGTGCAGACTTTAAAGATGTATAACGAAAATTAATAAAGTAAATGAACAAAGTAAAAATTGTTTTATAACATGTATATATACTGAGGGAAAAAAGAAACGCAGGGTCAACATTTTAGGTGATTTAATATTATTTATTCGAATGTTTTTTTCAATATTAATATATAAGGATATAAACACAAATTTAATCAACAAGTTTTTAAAATTTCATTAGATTTTGATCAATAATTCATGAGTAATTGAAACCAATTTAACAGTACCCCCAATATGTTAAAGTGAAATGGATTAACTCGTCAATATCTCGTATGCCCTCCTCGCGCATCTGTTACAGCCCTGTTCTCATGGAGTTCATCAGAGCATTTATCCTTCTCATGGAGATTTAATCCCACTCTTCCAACAAGGCAGCCCTTAACTGGTCGAGAGTAGCGGGGTCATTCCGACGTCCTCTTCCTCTCCTGTCCATTTCGTCACAAATGTTCGATTGGGGACAAATCTGGACTGTACGGAGGCCAATCGAGTGGGTTAATGTTATGATTGGCGAGAAAATCTTGACAAACTCTGGCTACATGGGGCCGGGCGTTATCCTGCTGGAAAATTAGGTGATGCTGTTGGACAAATGGAACTGCAACCGGCCGGAGGATTTCATCCCTATATCTTACGCCTGTTAAATTACCGGATATCACAATCAACGGCGACTTTAATCCGCGAGATATCCCTCCCCAGATCATAAGCGAGCCACCCCAAACCTATCCCTCTCAAGAACGCAAGCATCGGCGAAGCGTTCCCCATGAAGTCGGTATACACGACGTCGTCCGTCCGGACGAAAAAGAGTGAACCGCGAGTCATCTTTGAAAAAGACCCGTCTCCATTGCCTCATTGGAAATTGTCTGGGACCATGTGCCGCCAACCAAGCCATACGACGCGCGCGACGTGCACGAGTGAGAGGAAAACCAATGTAAGGTCGGCGAGCTCGCAGACCAAACTCGCGCAATCGGTTTTTCACAGTTTTTGGGTGAATGTGGCGATTATGATTGCCTACCGTAGTTAAATCAGTTTCAGTGGCAGTAACGTGGCGATTACGCAGGTGGGCAAGACGAATAGCTCTGTCTTGACGTGGCGTCGTTACGCGCGGACGGTCGGCAACCAGTCCAGTATCTCTCAGACGACGGACAAGACGCTCTATGGTGGAAACATTCACACCAAATTGCAAAGCAACTTGTTGTTGCCTTTGACCTTGCATTAGCAATGCAATAGCCTGACCCCTCTGAACTTCCGTCAGCCGTGGCATGATTACAAGAGATTCAAATTAACTTTAAATAGTGGAAAACGATGTGTATACCTCAAGAGTATATAATGGTATGGCACGATGTGTTGACGAACTTGTTATCATTATTCTGCACGTGTTATTTGCTTTTTATCACTTTCTCTATGTCACATGATACCTTTCATGGTTGAGTAACTTTAGACACCGATTTTAGTGCACACTGACCAAGCCACTCGTCTGCCCAGTTTTCGTAATTTTACGCCACGCAGTTAAAAAATAGGAGCATATTATGTTACCCTGCGTTTCTCTTTCCCTTCAGTATATGTTATATATTATATACATTGCTGAGGTGTCGGTTGTTTCAAATGAGATGAATTTATATTTAAATATTTGCATGTGAAATTTTAATACACCTTCTCCAAGTAAAAAAGACAGTTTATGTATATGTCATTTCATAGAACTTCGGATCAATTTTAAATAGCTTAACTACCAATTTTAAATACTTTCGTATCGCTAATTTATACACACAATACGGAAAACATGAAATATCGAAAAATAAATAAAATATTTATTTCCATTTAGTCATACAATAAACAATAAACTATACATGTTAATATGATATTCTACACAAATCAATGCAACTTAATTTATAAATTATTTTACTTGGTACGAAACTACCAGGCTACGAAACGACCAGGTTACGAAACGATCAAGTCACAAATCGTTTAGCATTTACATCGAAGGGACTTGCAAGACAGGGTTTTTATGTTGATGCAATAGGAGAGAATCCAACACCATCCAGTTGTTCTTTTAGAAAAGAAACTATTTTTAATCAGATATATAATATTTGATATGTATCCGTTTTTAAAATTCTATTCAATCTCTTTTTTAATGGTGCATTTCTAATTTTATTTTATGGCGTCTACGGGTTCTCGGGTGTTATCGTCGACTTCATATTGAAGAACCCCTCCCCTTTTGTTTATATATTTAAATGATTATAAGCCTTTCATTCCTCTGTTAATTTTTACAGAAATGTGAAGAAAATCTTCGGGCTTTATACTGTTGTTTTTGTTTTGTAAATTAAAAGTCTGATCATGATGAATTATTTTACCTTGCAACTTAAAAATCACAGGTGACAGGGACTCGTTTCTACTGTCTAGGATTAGGAAGGCCAACGTTAACTCTCCATCAGGCCATTCTTAAAAATATGTTTGTTTCCCCTTTCCGACTCTAGCCTGAAAGGTCTGGGTCGGTAGGTTGGTGAATTTTTTTTTTACCAAGCATGATTCTGCAGGCAGACAGACAAACTGATTTCTATACACCCAATATCTTTGTTTATTGTCATATTATCTGTGCAATTGTACGGTAATCATAGAATGTAATTTATGCTGTCCCTTGGGGTCGTACTTAAATACGCCTGTGGAGAAAATGTATACGCCTGCTGCATTTATAACATGTTTTGAATGAATATTTTGTTGTATTATCACAATAAAATGGGTACACCTAATTGCAGTAAACTCCTTGAAATACAGTGAAACATTAAAAAAAAGCAGTGAACCCAACTGAATTATGAATAAACCCCTTTTAAATGAAAAGTTTGACATCAATTTAATATAACATGATGTTATTTCGAAAAAATATTCACCTATTCGTTCATGNGAACATGCGCATTTGAAAAATGAGACAGCAAACTGCAAAGTACCAACGTAAATTTGAAGACTATATTAAACAACAATGTATAAAAGTTGAGAAGGGCGATTATTCCACTGAACTGATATGCTCTTGTTTAGGGGTCAGCTTGGGTGATTAAAACCTTCTCCCTTATCGTGTTAATTGGATTAACGGTCGACATCAAAGGGTATTGCAATACAACAATTTTGGCCAGTAATGACATGCTGACAAGAATAAACCTCAAATACTGACTGAATGACATTATAACATTCTTACAATTCTTATAATGTGGACCTTACATTTGTTCATATTTAGGAATATATACATGTATATTTATATTCAGTCAGGTAGGAAAACACTTGTGATACATAATGTCTGTAATTTTATTATGTGAAAAAAATCGTAATTTTTGAGAACCAGATTCTGCAGAAATTGCACGAAATTGTATCAAAATTGTAATGTATGTATTTATTTTACATTTTTCTTTATCAATTTTCTTCTTTTTTTCAAATATAAAAACGTATATACATATCATATATACCCGGTACATATTATTTGGCAGACGTAAAATCGGAGGACTTCCCTGACCCGATAACCGCTATATTACCACATAAAATTGAGATAAATGTATTTATTTAACTTTTGTTTATCAATCTTTATTGTTTTTATTACTAAATTCAACTATCCAAACCGACAGGCGTACATATTTTCTCCACAGGCGTATTTTATATATGCAGGCGTATTTAAGTATGACCGGTCCCTTGGCCTTGTGGGATCTTGTTGGAAAAATTATCCATTGTCAGAAACTGATGTCTTTGTATGTTGAGCCATATCTATGAAAAGATTGAAGACTGAACAGCTTTTATTTGACTTCAAGACAGAACATATTTCTTTTTTTATTATAAGGGGTTTCTTTTAGGAAATGGTTTCCCACTCTGTTTACATGTGTTACAAACGGGTAATATAATTGCACATAACGTAGAAACTCAGAAGCCATGCTTCTACGAATATTCGAAACAGTCAGGACTCTAGGTTTTTTAGTAGTGATGACTCACGGTATGTTCCGGAAGAGTATTACATAATACGAATCCAATGCCAGAATCGGACACGAAAAAATTCCAGAAACGGAAAATCGCAAAAAAAAAAAGTCACGAGACGGGCCGTAATTTTTTTTCAGTCGCAGCGATTTCGGCGAGTCGGTCGCAAAGGGAAACAAACAATATTTTAATTTAGGCCTCATGGGGATATCGCCTATCAATAAGAGTTCCTATTGATATGCCATATTCCTATGGATAGTTGGCCTTCCTAGACAGTAGCAACGAGCCCCTGCCCCTGTGCTTTGATGTGTAGAGTTTTAAGTGATTGTCTAATGCCAAATCAGCAATTTTTCAGTTAAATATATTTATATTGCAAACAAGTTGCATTTCAATGAGATTGTGATGATTTACGCTTTGTACTAGACCCACGGGTGGTTTGCTACGTCACACGCACAGATACATTTTGTACTTGAACATCGCGAACGTCGCCTCGAGGTAGGTTTATGCATGCAGTTGTACAATTTAAAAAAAGGAAAACTAACAAAACCAAGTAGTTCACTGAAGGGTTCACATATCAGACTTCATTGTTGGCATACATTCATTGCGTGGAAACCGGTCAGTTTTGCAAACACTTCTGCACAGTTAAAATTCCAGGCAAGGATACCGTTCACACAAAACCCATTTAACTGTACAGAAGTGTTTGCAAAACTGACAGGTTTCCAAGCAATGAATGTATGCTATCAATGAAGTCTGAAATGTGGGCCCTTCGGTGAACTACTTGGTTTTGTTAGTTTTCCTTTTTTTTAATTGTACAACTGCATAAACCTACCTCGAGGCGATGTTCAAGTATCCGTGTACACCAACACGTTGAATTGCATTTTATAATTCAACGTCTAGTTCAACTCAAATGACAGTGTAGACATTAAAGAGAAAACATGCATTTTATAACATTCCATTTTCTTCCAACTTGCATATATTGTTTTTGTGATTTTTTTAGTGTTGCCATATGAAGGTGAAACTATATATTTTTATTACTGATTATCAATTTTAAACAAACCTGAGAGGGAATTTACTGATATATCTTTTTTGATTCCTATTTATATATATTCAATAATATTGGCAATATGACTACCACAAGACATTGTCTATTTGTAGGTTGACTGATTGAATGAAATATTTAATATGTACTTCTTTATTTGTATAACAGACTCACTGACCATTTAATTAGCTGGTAGATTATAACAGACTGGAGAATTACAGACTTAATTAAGTAGATATGTTTACAAATATGTCACTATTTATCCTTAACTCAGACTAGATCTTATAAAATGGCTGTTCCAGCGAAAATTGTGCTGAAGAGCACAACAAAGATGTCACTTAGTGATAGGTGAGAACGGACAGAAGGAAAGAATATCAGTGTCTATAAAATATGAAATAATCTTATGCTTGCCAGTCATAAAACATTACCAATGGCAAATAATATCAAAGGCAATGGTCTGAAGGAGAACCTTCAAACCCAAGTTTTATTTGCCAGAAAAGCCACCATTTCTATTTATAAAAGCAGTATGCATATGCATATGGAAAAATGTAAAATGGTACCAGTATAGTTAACTTGTGGAAGTTCTATCATTGCTCTACAATTTTGTAGTTACAAGACTCCACATAATGTTACTAGAAAGTGGCTAGATTTACCTAACATATACAAGTAGCAAAAACTGCTACAGTATGGTAAATCATTCTACAAGAAAGTGGCTAGATTTACCTAACATTACAAGTAGCAAAAACTGCTACAGTTTGGTAACTCATTCTACAAGAAAGTGGCTAGATTTACCTAACATATACAAGTAGCAAAAACTGCTACAGTATGGTAAATCATAAGTAGAAGTAAACTTCACACAAACTTCTAAGACTGTAATAAAAAGCATTATTTATGATGTACTGACATGAAGCATGTATCTATTTAATGCTTGCTATCTTTTTTTTATCCTTCTGACTAACACAACTTGATAAGCTTCTACATTTAAACAGGGATCATCACATAATTTAAGTTACTATTATGGATAAGCAAATTGTTATAATTTTTTTGAATACGTTTATTCAAGTTGTTTGTAATAATTCAAAATATATTCAAACTTGAAAAAAATGTAGTGTTTCCTATTAATAAAATTTTGACAGAGACCAGCCTGATCCCTGTTTGATGAACTGGTACCTCTTATACTATACATAAAGTCTACTTAAAATCTACTTGTCAACCTTTAACAAAGCTGCAGGGGTGTGGAAATACTGAAATATTCTACTTGTCCCCGGGCAAGTTATCTGAAAAAAGTTACTTGTCCTGACAAAATCCTACTTGTCCTGTTTTTTTATATTAACATTTGATACTTGCAAACACAGTTGCTATCTAAATTGAACTTGTTTATATTGTCTATTACATCATTGTGTAAAATTTGAAATATAGTTTTAATAAAGTTAACACAAACATCCCTGCCTAAGTGATCACTGCCCAAAGAAGACCATTTTAAATTTGAATTTCAGATAGGAATGTGCAGTCAGAGAATAGCCGGTTGTTTTTAGATACAGAATATGCTGTATTGAAAAAAATTCTCATATCAATCAAGTTCGATTAACCTTGGCAATGGCGTTATCCATCAAACCATTTTAGTTGTGTTCATGTGCATGGGAATATAAGACATAAGTATCCATTCTGTCCACGATTTTGCCAATAACCATTAATGATTTCCGGTCAGCAAAATCAAAATATTTCCTGTAGATATTGCAATATGAGACAATATCAGAATCCAGCAGCAACCATGAGAAATCGGCTAGCCAATTTGACTGAAGAGTCCGTTGCCGCTGTTGGGTGTTTTCCCTCAAATTGTGTGTAATTTTCCGCTAGAGTTTTGCGTTTGTTAACTTTCTCATTGTGACCAGAACCTTTCTCAGTCTTTTTTATTATTAAATATTTATCCATTGTAACGACTGCAATCCGATTTGTATTATACAATGTATGTTCACGGATGTTTAGGCCCTTTTTTTTTTGTTGCGAAAAGCCATGACAAGCAAGGAAACGTCGCATTCGGAACATCAATAAAAACCTGTTACACGGTCCCGGTTTTTGTTAAGTAAATGCAGTACAATTATCAATGCAATCGGGTCGTAATACTTAACTTAGAACTTGTACAATTCTGGTTATTTTTAGCTGCTTTCGGAACACCACTGACGCAATCGTTTCCAATAAAAAAACACATAAAACATTTATATATATAACCGTCAATATTTTACGACATAATATCATTTGAGAAATTGTCTTCCCAGAATACTTGAATAAGAAAATAGTTTGATTTGTTGCTCTTTACTTGTCCCCGGACAAGCTAGCCAGGAAAATCTACTTGTCCGGCAGGTTCTATGTACGAGTCGGACGAGTCGGGCATGGCAATTCCACACCCCTGAGCTGTTGATCCACTTTGAATTGGCACCATCTTTTTGATGAATTTTCTCATATTATTCTGATATTCAGTTCCTTCATGATCGTAATAGTAGAAAAAAAAATCCAAGTATTTTGCAAGATCGAGTCAAGTTCATTAAAACTGTTATCTTGAATTTTATTAACCATAAACTTTTGTTGAATAGATAATTAATAGACCACCAATCTTATATAAATAATGCATATTTTTCTTTAAAAATCTGTTGCACCTACAGTATGTAGAATCTGTAGATGTAAAACAGATCTGCTATTTGGGTTGTGAATTTTGTTAACTTAACAACGTTTAAATTTGTACCAACTAGTTTTGTGCAAATACCAAAAGTAGATATGAAAGATTGAGTTTCATTCTCACATAAAAGAACAGCAACTCTGCATGGCTATTCATGACTTTATACCATTGTTAAACCTAGTGTGGCTATGATTTGAGTTATTTATACCATTGATAAGCATAAGCCTAGTGTGGCTACGATTTGAGTTATTTTCTTCGTTCTAAATATTTTAACAATGAATATATTAAATACAAAGATGAACAAGAAGTAGACTGTTTATAAAATATAAAGTTAACCTTTCCTTGATTTATTTCGTGAAAACATCACCTAAAAGTTGTTTCTTTTATCGTGGTAATATGTAATGTAAATGTGTGTCAAGCTTTGCTGGATTTTCCACTGTACAGACGTAAAGCTGGCAAATGGCGACGGATACTGTATTACAACACTTCTCACAGTTCATACAAGAAATTTAATGGATTTGGTTAGGAAATCAGAACAGAAAACAAAGTATTGTCAAGATATAATGAAACAAGAATTAAGTTAGGGAAAACGAGTATGACCGTTTTTGGAGTAAAAGGATTTTTTGATCTTCTTAGATTTAGAGTTATTAACAATTGATCTGATTCTGTACCCCCTGTCTATTTTGGTATTTATTTGCATTCGAGTTTTTCCGATTACCAGGGTTTTTGTTAGACCTAATAATGTTACGGACAATTGTCCTAAAAGTGGTATTTCCTATCAGTCATTCCCTATTTACTTAACTAAATATTTGTCCTAAAAGTCTTCAAAGGTTAGGTCATTTTCAAAATCTTTAGGCCATTTGCCTAGAAAATGCCCCAAACTGAAACCCTGATTACAACATCAGTATTGGTCACGGCCGGTGACTATGTAGGTCATGTCAAATTAGTTTGTTTGATGGTGTGTAATGCCACTTTCAACAATATTTCAGTTATAGCATAACTTTCAACCAATGCATGCATTGTGTATATATGCACATGTAGTAAAACTTATTTTTCTCTTTTCAATAAATAAACTAACAATTTACTGCTAAAAAAAAAGAAGAAAAAAAACTCAAATTTAAGACACTATCCCTTTAATTGTATCTTGACTAATTGATTGAAGAAAGTAGTATGTATGTTGTCTGTCCTTTGATTTATGACTACTGATTACCCATTTGTTATCCAGTTCTCAGATTCACAGGCATACATGTACAAAACTATTTTGTGTCGGATCATTTGCATGTGAAAACTTTTTAGCTAAAATATAGATGGTATGTTACAATAATGAATTTTTTTTTGTAAAATATTCAAATTCGGCAACTTGTAAAATTTCATTTTCCTGTGTACATGTTCTTACAACCGGATGACAATTACCACAGATACAAGTTATACTATGCATGTATTATTTCTTAACTTGAACAGAACATTGTCATCAAATAATTCTGATACTTTTCAAATTTTTTTGGTAAGTCTCTTGATTCCTAAGCTAAATATTTACCCCTGTATTTAACTACTTATCACATTCATCCTTGACATCGTTAATAATTTATCTTGCCTTTGCATATTGATATTCTGTTTCTCTCTGTTGTCCATGCTACAATATAGCTGAATTACTTCTAACGTGGTGTTAAACATCAATCTCTCTGTTGTCCATGCTACAATATAGCTGAATTACTTGTAACATGGTGTTAAACATCAACCTCTCTGTTTCCATGCTAAGATATAGCTGAATTACTTCTAAAGTGGTGTTAAACATCAATCTCTCTGTTGTCCATGCTACAATATAGATGAATTACTTCTAAAGTGGTGTTAAACATCAATCTCTCTGTTGTCCATGCTACAATATAGCTGAATTACTTCTAAAGTGGTGTTAAACATCAATCTCTCTGTTGTCCATGCTACAATATAGCTGAATTACTTCTAACGTGGTGTTAAACATCAACCTCTCTGTTTCCATGCTACAATATAGCTGAATTACTTCTAACGTGGTGTTAAACATCAACCTCTCTGTTTCCATGCTAAGATATAGCTGAATTACTTCTAAAGTGGTGTTAAACATCAACCTCTGTTGTCCATGCTAAGATATAGCTGAATTACTTCTAAAGTGGTGTTAAACATCAACCTCTCTGTTGTCCATGCTACAATGTAGCTGAATTATTTCTAAAGTGGTGTTAAACAACAACCTCTCTGTTGTCCATGCTACAGTATAGCTGAAATACTTTTAAAATGGTGTTAAACATCAACCTCTCTGTTGTCCATGCTACAATGTAGCTGAATTATTTCTAAAGTGGTGTTAAACATCAACCTCTCTGTTTTCCATGCTACAATATAGCTGAATTATTTCTAAAGTGGTGTTAAACATCAATCTCTCTGTTTTCCATGCTACAATGTAGCTGAATTATTTCTAAAGTGGTGTTAAACAACAACCTCTCTGTTGTCCATGCTACAGTATAGCTGAAATACTTTTAAAATGGTGTTAAACATCAATCTCTGTTGTCCATGCTACAATATAGATGAAATTCAAATGGTTCAAATACTTCTAACGTGGTGTTAAACATCAACCTCTCTGTTTTCCATGCTACAATATACTAGCTGAAATACTTCTAACGTGGTGTTAAACATCAACCTCTCTGTTTTCTATGCTACAATATACTAGCTGAAATACTTCTAACGTGGTGTTAAACATCAACCTCTCTGTTTTCTATGCTACAATATAGCTCAATTATTTCTAAAGTGGTGTTAAACATCAATCTCTGTTTTCTATGCTACAATATAGCTCAATTATTTCTAAAGTGGTGTTAAACATCAATCTCTGTTTTCCATGCTACAATATAGCTCAATTATTTCTAAAGTGGTGTTAAACATCAATCTTTCTGATTTCGTAGGCCAATTCTTGAATGAATTATGATTTTTTTAGACTCTCTTGACTATTTTTGACATCACTTGAAGATGTATATCACTAGTCTAGTCTAGTTAATTTTACTTCATTTCATTGTTACCCATTGTCAGGGTTTCTGCTATGCTCAGACATGTTCAGGACAATTGTCCTAAAACCAGCATTTCCTATCAGTCATGCCTTAATAATGTAACCAAAAAATGTCCTATTAGTTTTAAAAATTTAGGTCATTTCTAAAATCTTTAGGTCAATGACCTAAGAATTGCCCCAATCTGAAACCCTGATTGTTACTGATTAAAGTTAGTCAGCTGTGAATTTGAAATGCCCAACTTTGTAGATTTGCTCATCAAGGGTTATGAAAGTTGTACATTTTAACATTGTACAAGTTGGTAGTCTTCATCTTCAGGAATTCACGATCACTTGTTGCCTTTAGTTGCGGGCCTGTTGCTTAGCTCCCAGTCTTAAAAGCTGTTATTTACTTGTAGCTCCTAGTCTTAAAAGCTGTTATTTACTTGTAGCTCCTAGTCTTAAAAGCTGTTATTTACTGTAACTTCCAGTCTAAAAAGCTGTTATTTACTGTAACTCCCAGTCAAAAAAACTGTTATTTACTGCAACTCCCAGTCAAAAGAACTGTTATTTACTGCAACTCCCAGTCAAAAAACTGTTATTTACTGTAACCCCCAGTCTTAAAAGCTGTTATTTACTGCAACTCCCAGTCAAAAAAACTGTTATTTACTGCAACTCCCAGTCAAAAGAACTGTTATTTACTGTAACCCCAGTCTTAAAAGCTGTTATTTACTGCAACTCCCAGTCAAAAAACTGTTATTTACTGTAACTCCCAGTCAAAAGAACTGTTATTTACTGTAACTCCCAGTCAAAAAACTGTTATTTACTGCAACTCCCAGTCAAAAGAACTGTTATTTACTGCAACTCCCAGTCAAAAGAACTGTTATTTACTGCAACTCCCAGTCAAAAGAACTGTTATTTACTGTAACCCCCAGTCTTAAAAGCTGTTATTTACTGCAACTCCCAGTAAAAAAAACTGTTATTTACTGCAACTCCCAGTCAAAAAACTGTTATTTACTGTAACTCCCAGTCAAAAAAAACTTATTTACTGTAACCCCAGTGTTTTCCCCAATTTTCATTGTAAGAGGTCAAAGACAACTTTGAACAGGCCACACTTGGATTTCCAAATACATTTCTATATAAAATTTATGATTTGAACCGACCAAAAAAGTGCTTGAACCAGGCAATTTGGCCTGCTGCCTGTTCTTATGGAAAACACTGTAACCTCCAGTCTTAAAAGCTGTTATTTACTGTAACCCCCAGTCTTAAAAACTGTTATTTACTGTCACTCCCAGTCTTAAAAACTGTTATTTACTGTCACTCCCGGTCTTAAAAGCTGTTATTTACAGTAACCCCCAGTCTTAAAAACTGTTATTTACTGTCACTCCCGGTCTTAAAAGCTGTTATTTACTGTAACCCCCAGTCTTAAAAACTGTTATTTACTGTCACTGCCAGTCTTAAAAGCTGTTATTTACTGTCACTGCCAGTCTTAAAAACTGTTATTTACTGTCACTGCCAGTCTTAAAAACTGTTATTTACTGTAACCCCCAGTCTTAAAAACTGTTATTTACTGTCACTCCCAGTCTTAAAAACTGTTATTTACTGTCACTCCCGGTCTTAAAAGCTGTTATTTACTGTAACCCCCAGTCTTAAAAACTGTTATTTACTGTCACTCTCGGTCTTAAAAGCTGTTATTTACTGTAACCCCCAGTCTTAAAAACTGTTATTTACTGTCACTGCCAGTCTTAAAAACTGTTATTTACTGTCACTCCCAGTCTTAAAAACTGTTATTTACTGTATCTCCCAGTTTTAAAAGTTGTTATTTACTATGACTCCCAGTCTTTCAATATGCTTTGTAATTGAACAATAGATGTAATCTATTTAAGACTTACATGTATGCCTCGTCGTCATACAGTTTCTTTAACCATGGCGAAGCCAATCTCTTCTTGGTACATTTCACTTCCTGATATTAAAATCTCAGATCTTTCTATGTTCATCACCACAGTATAGGAATCTGTATGCCTTAAATCTCAGAGGGAACAACCATTTAACTTGAAAGGGGGGGGTGGGGGTTATGGTTTTTTGTACTGATCTGAATTTTTTTTTAAACAGTTGGACACATTTTTATTTTTTTTCAATTGCAATCAAACTAAATGATTTTATTCCCTACCAAGTCAAAACAGAATTTTTTTTTCAATGCTTTGTATAAAGGTAGGGCCAGTATTCATTTTTAGATGCTATGCATATAGCTCATCTATAAATTTACATGTTACATTTGTTTATATCACATTTGTACATGTAAATAAACAAGTGAGGATTTTGATTAAACAAGTTCAGATCTTTACTATATAAAACACAATGACACACTGGTTTTTTTTATTCAGTTTATTCAGGTCCATCTCTTAAATAAATGGCATAGTCTCTATGGTATCCCCTTGGTGGTGAAGGTGTAGACTGTGGTTTAAGACATTCACTGGCTGATCTGTTGTTGTACACCTTTAAGCCATCATACATGTACCACATGTTTCCAAATTTTTTATAGGGGACACTTACAATATCTATTAAAAATAGGGCGTAATTACTGAAAGGTCAAGTACAGTTTGAAAAACTAAACGAAATCTTTAATATAAATTCCAAATAGTGTGAGGTTTATAGGTGTGTAGATATGGCATAAAGTATACTTGAGATTTATTGCACAACTCTTGAGATTTATTTTTTTTTTCAAAACAATACTCTTAAACCAGATTTTTATACTTATGTAAAGCAGAATATTTTTGTGTGGCCAATGCTGTGACAGATTATTTAATTTCTTTCCCTTCTAAATCACTATTTTTTTTAGGAAAAAAACATAAGTTACGGCATAACCCCCCCCTTCAAGTTAAATGGTCATTCCCTTATTGACATGCTCATCTGTAAACTGCATTGCGGTTTCTGTGGAATTCGACATCTTGCACTTTCACGGCAGGTAAGTTTTTCTATGTTTTCATAAAATTCTAATAACCTGTATGTCCAAAAACTTGACAGAATGCGTATGATTGATTGATGCAAGGACTGCATCTTTGTTTTTTTTTAATGTATTAGCCGTATAGCGTCATATTTATCATTTTAACAGGTTCTTTTGAACAAGGATAAAATAAAATTGTCCCGTTTGACCCTTTATCCTTGAATAATATTCCCGATACCTGTGTTGGTAATGCCAATAGATATGAACACAGTTTGTGCAAAATTACAGAAATGAATACCTCAGCATTGCTAAATAAATAGACATTTTAAAATACAAATTTAGCACGTCAATCAGGTTACAGACCGTTTTCAAACGAAACGTCAAACAGACTTGCACAGCAAACAACCGACAGCACATTCATTTTTTCAATCCAATTTTTTAGTAGGAAAAATTATGTTTTCTTTATCGCTTCTTTGTAAAAAGAATGCTTCTCACATGCAAAACTATCCGTGCAAATACAGTCTAAAATGGAAGCCATTTAGGCATAAAGAAATGGAATTTTTACCTTTTCTGGTAGTAAAAACAAACGTTTGATACTCCATTCCTAATTTTTAGCTCACCTGACCCAAAGGGTCATGTGAGCTTTTGTCATCACTTTGCGTCCGTCGTCGTCGGCGTCGTCCGTGTCTGTAAACTTTTCATACTTTCTTCTTCTTCTTTGAAACCACTGAACTGATTTGGACCAAATTTGGCAGAAATGTTCATTGGGAGGTCCTCTACTAAATTTGTTATTTTGGTGCAGATCGGAAATCCAACATGGCCAC